>CM076581.1:1288456309-1288521309 GCA_034641835.2 Pinus albicaulis | reverse complement strand
TTTTGGAGAACTTCCCACAAAACGTTGATGAAATTATACTGGTTTAAGAAAGTGTTAGCGGAAGCACATCAAGGCTAGCTGGAATGATGTGAAAATATTTCATATGAAGACCTTGGTTCAAGGATTCATCTATTGATGTTGAGACTTGACTTTAGGTGATACAAGTAAGGGGTCTATTATAAAAATATTATATTCTCATATAAAATTAAAGGTGGGATTCTTAAGTTAACCTTACTTTAATCAAGGGTCAGTTTACTGCAAGTGGTTTGTGGTGGCACATTATATTCATGTGAAGGAGGCCTATTTAATTGGCATATTTTCTCCATTGTAAAGGGCCTCAAGTGACAAGTGTTCACTGGATCGAAAAAGGGTAAATAATATATATTTGTGTGGTTTTCCCTACTATGGGTTTCCCCTTTATAGCGGGTCTTTGATATATGGTGCATGGGTGCATGCTTGTGTTTATCTCTTTCATGCATATATAAAATTCAATAAAAACTAGAGATGTAACAATATCTATCATATTGATGAGTGTATTGAACGTAATGTTGATATTTGTGTATATTTTCTTATAGCAGAGTCGATAGGATTGTGCCATAGTACAAGCCAAGATTTTACTGTGCCATGCATGTAATTTTTCCAAAACAAAGAAAAAATATCATAATTATAAAATACATGCAAATAAATAGAATAGAATAACTATATACTTTTTGTACATTGAAAAAAAAATATAATCTTCACCAACAATTGTCAATATATGACAACAATTCACGCCTCAATCTCATTCTATATAAGTTGAATAACTTCAAGAACCAAAGAAAATAACCTAATCATTGACTTTGAACATTATTTTTTATGTGATGTATGCAAACTTAACACGTGATGTATTGTCCTAGTGAAAACAATGACATGTTAGTTTGACTCATATGACTTGACATATTAATAAAACAATTATATGAACTTGACTCCTAATTTTTGATGTGGTCTATTGACTAGTATTCTAATCTCAGTGAACCCACTATATCATACAACTTGTTAAGACCTCAGGTTTGTCTTATACCTACGCTCACTATTGTAATATAACAAGGTTACAAACAACACCTTGGTTGACATAGTGAGAATTATATGATAAGATTTTTGAATTTGACACTTTATGACAATGATACGTTACTATTGACTTGATAGTTTTACTTATTATACAATGACCTTGATATATTAAACTTGACATGGAAACAATGACTTGAAGACAATTGCTAGCCCAACATAGTGACCTTATGAGGTGTAAAAGTATTTTATGAGTATATATATGTGCACATGACAACGTATTGGAAAGTGGTACATTAACATGGTCTTGTTTTAATGTGATGACCATAGTGCACGAGGAAAAAATACCTTTGTACTATGTTATAATATAGAATATTGAGTTGTAAAACTATGAATTGATAGACCTAAAATTGATTTCTTACCATGACAAGTATTATGTTGAGTTGATTGCTTTTACTTAACTCATTTGACTATGACAGTGATAGTGACAATGTTGACAATTAATGTAATGGGACAACAAGTGAAATAGTCCTACATTGTAATATATGTGAGTTGAATACCTTGACCTTGGGAATAATGGGAGTAAGGGGATGGAGTCCTTATTTCATAGTTATTATATAGGACATGCATTATTGGTGTTTAATCCTTACTCCCAAACACTAATCCTTCCAAATTATACTTAAACTAGTACAAATGGAAGTGGATTTGTTGATGTTAATTCACTTAAAAGTTACCCACTTTTGGAGTGAAAAATAATATATAATTATTTTATTTGGTAATTATTAAGAATAATTATTTGGAAATATAAAAAAGTTGACACGTAGGGATGTTGACTAATCCTTTGTTAAAAATTTACATTGAAAAAAAGGAAAGAATGCCACATAGGTGGTTAATAATTACTAATTTTAGGAAATTAGAAAATATATATTTTTTGTGAGGGGTTAGATTGCTAGACTTATATATTTTACATATAGATGAAACTTCCATGGGATTTTTTTTAGATGGGTAAATAGCATTATATAGAAATATTATTGAAATTATATTAAAACATAGTGAAGTTTGAGTCACTATGTTAATTAGATCTAAAAGGAGGTTGAGTAATTCAAAACTAAAATCCCTTGTCAAAGGATGAAAAGTGTAATAGGCGAGAAAAAACATCTACTATAACATATTATATTATTTTTTTTACTCTAGTTCTTTGTTGATCCCACATAACTTAGTGGTATTAAGGAAAAAATGTTGTCCCTGAGTGTGGTCGGCCAATCCATCAAGTTGGCCCCACAAGAGGCACTTGAACCCCGCCAAAAGACTATATAAAGTACAGTTATTGGACCTCATTTGAGTCAAAAAAGTAATTTAGTCTCTTCGAGAAGTCTGAGGAAAATTTAGAGTGAGAAAGAAGCGAAGGATAATGGGGAAAGAAAGAAGGTCTATTTGTTTGGCTTGTGCATCAATTATTTGTTTGGCAAGCTCGCATGTATGGGAAGAAAGATATCGGTGTTCATATTTAGAGCTATAGAAGAGAAACAAACTGAGTTATAGAGAGAAGCATTGTTGTTTGGGTAGTTGGCCTATCACTTGGTGAGTTGTCTTGATCAAAGGTTTTGGAAGTCTTCCTTGAATTTCTATAAGAAGAGAAGTTTTTGGATTTTTCCCTAGCTTGGAGCCTATTTCTAGCGTTTTTATTTTCATTGTGATATTATTTATTGGCATTGTCTTGACGATGAACACAAAATAATAATGATGATGATGAACTAACATTATATCACAAGAATTTTCAATATAATAAGAGAAAACATTATAAAAGAAATCCCAATTTTGTTTGCCCTATTTTTTCTCAACATATATGGTCTTGGAAGATTTGTAATGTAGAAAGAAAAAATTGCTTTAAATAAAATTCAATGAAAAAATAAATCAAACACCTGATAGTCAAGCATTGGTGGGATAAGATTCAGTAGTATTTTGATGAGTTTTTTTTGTGTATATGACTCCAACCCTAGTTAATCTTTCAAATCTAGATATGTGAATGAAGGTAATTGCAAAACAAAGGAAGTAGGAGAAGTTATATGTGATAAATAATTAATAAAATAGAAGAAAAGTCATACCAGTGCTTTATGCCCAATTAACAGAGTAAGAGTTTCTCCTACTGCCCTGCATGAAAAATGGAATTTTATGGTATTTCACTCAAATACAAAAACAATTGTCAAAGAAAGACAAATACTACATGATTTTTTTTCATAGAAAAATTTGTTATTTCTTATAAACCTTTATGTAACTCTGACTCGACCAAGACATACAACACCAATATCAAACAAATTTAGTTGTCTAACTTAATTGTTACCATTTTGAGCTACTTCAGATAGTTGTTTCACTTCAACATTTGAATTTAGAAACTAGTTGTCCTAATATACATATTTATGAGACCAGTGAGGAACTATTAGATTAAATGCAACCAAATATTAAATTTAATTGCATGCATAAATAATAATTAAAAGGAATTGCATGCATGAATACCTGAATGAGCTCCTCTTGGTTTCGATAATAAATTATTGTAGTATTTTAATCTTGGAGAAAACCTCCCTCCAATCGACGAATCAACATCGAAGTCAACATTGAGTTTGTTTTTTCGTTGCTGGATAGATGATTTTTTTCTCCAAGATTATCAAAAACCTAATTTATTCTCTGCTGAATAGGGCCAACCACGTTAAGGTGAAAGCTCTCACGACCCCTCCCCCACATCACATCACTCTCAATTCCCTAGTGCCCAATCTATCTACTATATAGGAAATAGTTGAAAACACGACATTAAGATACATAAATGAAAAAATATAAAAAATTCATTCATTCTTAAGTCTAAAAAATATTTCATCTCAAAAAAATTTATCATAAGAAAAATGTTTACATAATATTAAACAAGGTCATGTACATAAAGAGACATATAACAATTGTTCCTTAAAATATAACATTAATTCATTCATTCATTAATCATATACATAAAATACTTCTTCTCACAATATTATATCATCAAAACTATGTTTTCATAATATGGTATGTGATGTTTTTAATGATATAACTAGTACAATCATTTCTTTTTCTTTTTTCTTTATTTTTGAAGGCGTGGTCATGTACTCACCACGTTATCAAGGCTGCCGCAAGAGGGTTGGATCATCATTTGTAACAAGAAAGAAATGTTAAATTTATATATTTTATTATTATTCATTACTAAAAATAGAATTAGAGTTTTCTTTACCTCGTGCACTAGTCGACACTATTGGAATGGCTGCTATATTTTCTACTATATTTATTGTAAATAATCTATATATTGGTTTCATTTTATAATCTATATTATTCTAAAAAAGTTCTAACATATATTAGTTTTCAATTCACAATAGTTAGTGATTATGATGATAATTTAAGAACATAATAGTGTAATGTCCATGATGGGATGTATGAATTTTCCTCTGCGCATTTCCCATAAATGATTATAACCTTGAATGGGCTAGCAGTGGTCTGTCATCATCAACTCAAAATTACCTGAAAAAATGAAAATTTACCACGTTTTTCACCATTACTTCATACTTTATCATAAATGAACTCTGGTATAGCCTAAACATGAATTTTTTGTAGGCCATCCCCTCTAATTACCATGGTTTTCACCATCACTTTTCACCTAAACATACTTGTCTCTGTATCTTTATGGAACAAAGTGATGATCTACCATCCTATCTGTGTTAGCCAAAATGGATAGCCGTATGAATCTGTGATGATTGTATATGGCTATAAATATATGAATGACCCATTACATTGATATGTAACCAAAGACATGGAAGGATCTAAATCTCAATAAATTTCCAAATATTAAAGATAAGTCAAGTTAATATTTAAACTAACTATCTACCATAAATTTCTCAACGTGCTATTAGAACTAGGTTTTGAAGTGAGGGAAGAAAACAAGATCAACTTGGCACCATATCATATCCAGAAGAGTGAATTGCTTAATCATAATTTGTGAAGGCAAGAATAACAAAAATATGGGCATAAATACTAGTCCTAATTGCAAAGATAAGGTCAATAGTAGACATAGAAAGGAGCAAGGGGTTTTGGAGGGATATAATCACTTTTCTTGATGTCCGAATAGGTAGAATGCCTTCTCTCCCTAGATCGAACATATCAAAAAAGAAATCAAAGTTTTGCACTCATTATAATAGCACTCTTATCTATGACATAAGCTCAAACTTACTCAAGAAGAGTGAGATCTTAATTAATATGATCTTGATGGACTGAAAGGATATTCTATGATATCAAGAAATTCCATGCATCTTGACAAAGTAAGTGAAGGTATGAGGTAATTTTAAAATATTTGAAGTCTTCAAAATTCATCTATAAAGCCTTCGTTTTGGCCAAGTTTTGAGTGACCATAGTCTCAAGTTGAAAGGCATGTGCATGAGTCTCTTTTGGAAGCCCTAAAAGGTTTTCCATTGTCACCTTTCCAAAGGGAGCTGAAAGAACTATTGAAAGAGGTACAATTGTGCATAAAATAGATCCAAGATCGATGGTATTGATGACCTCATTCTGAGCTTAAGTCCTGTTGAAAGAATTCCAAAAACCATATTCTACAATTGTGCATCAATGGATCAAAATATTGATCACATAAAGAGACATATAGCAATTATTCATTAACATATAATTAATTCATTAATCATAAAAACAAAATAATTCATCTAAAAAAAATCATCAAAAATATGTTTTCATAATATGGTACATGATTTTTTTAATGATATAACTAGTAAAATAATTTATTTTTTCTTTATTTTTGATGGCCTAGTCGTCTGCTCATGACGTTGTCGAGGCTGCCACAAGAGGGGTGGATCATCATCTGTAACAAGAAATAAATGTTAAATTGATATTTTTTGTTATTATTTATTAATAAAAATAACATTATAGTTTTCTTTATCTCGTGCACAAGTTGACATTATTGGAATGGATTCCTTGTGCTCCTCTTCTGGTTTCCCCGTGGTGTCTGTATGTTGTGGTGTGATCTCTGCCAAAAAATCCTATATAAGAAGAAAATGGTTTTTTGATTAGACAATGTAAAAGTTAAAAAAAACAACAGTCATAATTGAACTTATGACATAAAAAAATCACTTTAAAATATGGTTATTACCTAATATCTATGAAGACATTGGTTGAACATGTTGAACCTATATTTAATATCAGGAATTTTATTTCTAGTGTGAATAAAATGAGAAAGTTCCTTGTTCGTTCTAACCACAGTGTTATTTAATGTTACGATTGGGTCAGGAGACATACAACTCATCATCATCAAACCAATTAGGATCATTAAGAACTTCACTAAGAAATTCCTCCACAACATATGTGGGATGCTCTAAGGAGGGTTCCCTCCCCTTATCACATTTTTTTATGAAATAAGTGTAATTTTTAATTTTATTTCACCATCCTCAGCTATAAAAATTCAAATATTTTAATTTTATGAAACATTTTAGATCAATAAAAAAATCCAATTTAATGAGTTAACTCAATTGGATTTGGAATCATTTTGTTGAGAGCCATCATGAGGTGACTGGACAATGGGCTATAACATTTTTGTTAATTTAATTGAATTGGATTAGTTCTAGAATAGGAGGCCTAGTTAGTAGTACTAAGTGAGTCAATATTATATTTCAATGAGAAGCATATCTTTCATTGATCATGATATTTTTGAATGGATAGTTGAGTTAATTATCACATGAGTTGAAACCATTATGTAATTGTTGGGGCCTTTGTTTTGAAAATAAAATGGTTTTGAGTTGCGGATAACAGGTGGCAGAGGGCAACCACAGTAGACAGAGAGTTGTCACAGTTGTGAAGATCTGAAGAGTAGGTGGTGTGGTTGTTTCTGAAGAAAGCACAAATGGCAGCAGGGAGCGACAAGAACAAATAATGGAACTGCCAGTGATTAGGGAGACACAACAAACAACAGAGCGGAAAGGAAGGGAAAACTGACAGTCGCATTGGCAAAGGAACAAATAGGCAGTTGGCCAGTGTAGACGTGGGTGGGTGTAGTGGAGAGCAGAGGAAGAGAGCCGTAGGAGAGCTCTGTTCACTCTGGTCGTTCTGTCATTCTATTCACTCTATTCAGTATATTTATTCTATGTGATGACATTGTAATCAGTCCTGCCAAGATCGCTCTGAGGAACAATGTAACTGTCCACTATTGTTAATGCAATATTTTCTTATCTGGATTTTTGATGTTCTAAGTCTTGTAATGTGTATCTGGTTAAGACGAATGTATTGGTCACTTTAAATTTTGTTTTTCATCTTGAATATGTTCATGAGCAGCAACTTGTGCAACGTAGTTAAACTCGTTCGGAGTATATAGTTATGTTTGTCTTATTATGTAGTTGTGATTGGGAAATATATGATCTATTCCTAACTTTACTAACGTCGTGGCACGCCTCCTCTCTTCTCTTTGGAGTAGAGTAAAAATGCCGGCATTGTGCTAGACTACTGCGAAAACCTTGTTGGCCTCCATCCTGAACCTAGGTCTTGCTTAGAGACCTTCTTTCTCGCCAACAAATGGTTTTGTCGCTGGGACCCACAAATTTCATTTAGGAGCTAGATCATGGTATCACTGATCTTTGAAAGGGAAACACGAAACTGGTGGGATAACCACTTAGATCAGTTCATAGCGTAACAAGCTGAGTTAAGACAAAAAATGAAGAAAATTGTCAAGAATAAGGTTCTATTCTCTGAATCTGCGAGTGATATCTACGAAATTTTTTGGGGAAATTTTCTAAAGGAACTCTATAATTGGTTGCAAAGACCACAAGTCAAGAAAGTCCAAGAAATATCGTGGAAGATCTGTCACAAGTGGGTGCACGAGGATCTAGTAGCCCTCCATCGGTTAGATACCGATTTGACCCGAGCCGTAGATTTATGGGTGAAATCTACCTTGGAAGGATATATAGTGGAATTTGCAGTTGATTATTACCAATCCTTTTCAAAAGTAGAAGATGTGTTCAGATCTAGATTACGAGGAGAGTTGTTGAAGGAGATTCCCTTATGGATCAAAGCTTTAATGGTAGACAAGGGATTGATGGAATTTTAAAAATCTGAGATGGAAACTTAAACCTCCAGTACTGGGGGAAGGAGCTGAGGGAGAGATGCTACAAGTAAGTTGGAAAGGGGAGTAGGGATATGGATGCAGAGACCTCTAGTAGGTTGAGAAAGCGATGAGAACATCAGAGGGCATAGATAGCTGAGATATGGTGGGAGAGAGTATTGAAGGAGTTGGAGAAACAGGAAAGCAGTCGACAGAACAAGGAGAAGGTGTCGTAGATGAAAAAGGAGATAGAAGGTCAGACAAAATCCCAAGGATTTGGAGGGACCATGAAGGAAATCAGGAAAGTGTATAGGAGCCCAGCCCAAACAGAAAAGGGAGAAAGGTCCAACGTGGAGGAAGTGCGCCCCGAGGAGGTGTCCGATGTGGAGTTGCATGTTGCGATGGAGCAACTATTCCGAGAGGGGTCGACACCCATAACTCAAGGTAACTCTATTCCCCAAAGTTCAAGTAGCTCTAGTCCCGACCTTCCCCTGGTACTCTATCAGCCACTAGGTGAAATTTTTGTTAAGTTATAAGAATTGAGTAAGTTGAATAGTGTTCAGTCCACAACAGTAATACACACTAGCAGTAGCACTAGTAATACCATTTCACAGCTGGGAGATAGAGGTTTTATTCTAGTATCACTCACACAAAGAAGCATGGCGGGATCATTTACCCAATACCCAGAGTTTTCTGGGAGGGGTAATGATGATGTGGAGCAGCACATGTATCTCTGCGAAGCCATATGGAGGGCTCGGAAGACACCAGAGGTAGTCAAGTTGATCGAGTTTCAAACTACTCTTAGAGAGAGAGCTCTATGCTGGTTTATAAAATGTTTTGAGGCTCATCCGAACCCAACGATAGACGATGTCAAGAGCGAATTCATTAAGGAATTCAAGTTACCTCAAACAGATCAACAATTTTTGTCAGAGATGTGGGAAATTAAACAACGATAGGGAGAGACTGCATGGGACCTGATGAGGAGATTCAAGGATGCAGTTGGAAAACCGAGTTACCCAATTGATCCAAATCATTAGAGAGATTGGTTCATCAAGGTCCTTCTTCCGCTGACAAGAACCGCATTAACATAGTAGAAGATTGATACATTACAAGACACATTGGAGCAAGCTATGAAGATAGAGGCCATAGCAGGATATCCGCAAGAGTTCAAAGGAGGGGCCGCAACTCAATACCCTTCCATATTGGGGTTACAACATTAGATAGCTAGTCTGATAGAAAAGTTGAAGGACATTCAACCAATGAGGCCTGCAAGACCTTAAGTATGGTGTACGCACTATCTGATGGAGGGACACATGGTCACCGAATGTCCAAGGTTGCGGGGGAAGAATGAGGGGACATCAGTGGTAGGGACCTAGGGAGCTCCAACAGTAGGAGGAGTTGCGCAGATAAACACACAAGGACTATATCCGCCGCAACCCCATTACCCAGGGTTCCCCGCGCAATAGAATCAGGTCGCAACTGAATATTGCAAGATATGAAAAAGCATTGGGCATGCGCCCCGCCTATGCCCAATCTTGAAAAAATACTCTAGCATTCCAAAAAACATATACTGTGAGTTCTCCACTTCCACAACACACAACATAGAGAAATGTAGAGCTCTGGATGCTTTAGAAGAACGATTGGACAGACCTTCATATAGAGTGAATGAGGCTCCTAGGGGACAAGGAGGGGGCATGAGAAGAGGCTGAGCTAGAGGAAGAGGACCTGTACGATGTTAAAACTGCGACCAAGAGGTCCACGTAGCCAGGGAATGTCCACTTCCTAGAATACCATGGTGTTCTCAGTGCAGATTTAACATGCATGAAACATAAGACTTCCCAGAGCTGATTAAAAGATGGGAAGAAAGAGTCGGACAAAGAGGAGAAAAACTGGTAAATGCAAAGCCAAGAATAATAGAGTTTTAGGCTATGCAGAACGTAGCCATAGTGACACGGGGAGGGAAGAGAATTGGGGAAGATTCACAAACTTCGGAGTAGATAAATCTGATAAGGTCAGCATCTTTGAAGCCAGTGTTCAGGCCAGAAACACATAAGAAATACTTTAAAGAATCAGTGGAAACCTTTGCCCAACTTGGGGGAAGAAAAGGCATTAGGTTACCACAACCCTGGGTAGATAATTAGAACCAAGCTAGCACAAGTAATATGATTGAATAATGGTTACGATTATTTCTAAAAATTGTTACCAATGCACCAATGCTGGAACAATTGAAGAAAAATCTGGAGATGGTGTTGCAGGACGCTGAAGAACCAAGAGAATTGGCTGGCATGACATAGAAGTAGATACGAAGAGTCAAAATAAATAATATAAGAATAGGGAAAGAGTTTCGTGTAAACACTCAAGTCGTGGGATTCCAAGTTAAGGACATAATGCTTGACCTAGGGTCAGATGTGAACATTCTACCAAGGAAGACATTGGAAGCATTGGGAAGACCAAAGATGACATATTCACCAATCCAACTTCGCATGGAAAACCAATATTGCATTGTGCCCGTACGCAGGCTGGAGGAGGACAAAGTCGATGTTGTGGGGGTTAAGACATACACGGACTTCAAGGTGATAGACATTATGGGGGATAAGGATCCCTATCCAGCATTACTGGGGATCGACTGGGAGTTTGAGAACTATGCAATAATAGATTTGAAGAAGGAAATTATGATCTTTGAAGATGGGGAAGTCAGGGTAACACATCGACTTGACCCTTATCAAGGACCACGATATACAGAGTCTGTCAACAACAGAGAAGATGCTCAGCTTTTGATCATCTTTATCAAATGACGGCAGGAAAAAGAGAAGATTATATCAACCCAACAACGGGGGGGGGGACGGTGAGCTGGAGAAGTGTTCAAAGCTCAAACTTAGGCTTAGAAATAGCCTGGGATGATTGGCAGTAGGGGGGATATGAGACAACCACAAGAAGATGCACTACTATCAGAAGGATCAATTGGATCAGAACTGAGGTAAGAGAATACCCTACTCTGTCAAATATGGATGTTGTGAATACCTTTATTACCAAAATAGAAGATAAGGTACCAGTGGACCATAGGGTCCCACTCATGGATACGGATTTAAAATCCACATCAGCAAGGTGGTGGCGCAACCACCACAACTCCCTGTCATGATGGGACAAAACTGCAGCAGCATTGAGGGCCAGATTCAAGGAAGAGGAGGGAAGAAAATTCACCAAAAAATACCAAGGGGACTCTAACCCCAGAAAACATTTACAATACTGTGAGGACCAATGGAAGAATGCAAGGTATTCAGAAGAACTATGGGTACACAAATTTATACACTCACTGGATTCAATTCCACAGGCTTGGTACCTAACTGAAGAGAAGAAACGAGGAACCACTACTTGGAAAATAGTTGTGAATCAGTTTACACAATGCTTTTCCTTTGAAGGAAAAACATAACTAGTCACACACACATTGCAGGCTATAAAAAAGGTACTTTTCTTTCCAGAAATTCAGGAAGATGAAGAATGACTGCTTCCACAACAAAGCATCAAACACTCGGTAGCATGTAAAAAGATAAATAGTGAAATGGATGATGACGATCTAGCAGATCTTATACATCTATATTTTTATTAAAAATAAGGGGAGTGGGATAGTCAAGAAGAACTGACAATAGAAGGAATTCATCTGCTACCATTAAAAATCCAGAAGCTAAACATCGGGACACTAGAAAAGCCCAAACTTGCATCAATTGGCGATTACTGGGATGTTGAAATGACTAAGGAGATATTCAATCTGCTACAGGAATATGAAGACTTGTTCCCATCCTTAGTAGCGGAGTTGAAAGGAATAAAAGGAGACATGGGGGAAATGTGTATAATTTTGAAGTTTAACACAAGACCATTCAAGCACAGACCCTACCGTCTGAATCCAAGAGTGATAGAAAAAGTCAAGACAAAGATTGATAAGATGCTAAAGGCAGGGTTGATATTCCCGGTGGACGAAGCAGAAGGGGTAAGTCCCATAGTCATATAAAGTAAAAAAGAAAAGTCTGAAATTAGAGTCTGTGTTGACTACATGAGCCTAAAAAATGCATGCATACATGACCCATTCACCACTCCGTTCAGTGACAAGGTTCTCGACAATGTTGTGGGGAATGAGGCTTATTCATTTACGGATGGATTTTCAGGATACCATCAAGTAAGGATAGCTGAAGAAGATAAGAAGAAGACAAATTTCACAACTAAATGGGGCTCATTTGCATATCATGTAATGCCATTCGGATTGAAAAATGCACTAGCGGTATTTTCAAGGATTGTTATAGCAGCATTTCAGGAATATATCCATAAATTCCTAGAAGTCTATATGGATGACTGGACAGTCTACACTCTGTTAAAGAACCATGCAACATTGTTAAGGATAGTGTTCGACAGATGTAGGCAACTCTAGATTTCATTAAACCTTAAGAAGTGCATCTTTGCAGTACCCTTTGGGAAACTACTAGGACATGTTGTATGCAAGCAAGGGGTTTGTGTCGATCCAGAAAAAGTGGCTGTTATAATTAACATAGAAGCACCAGAAACCATGAAGAAATTAAGGTCATTACTAGGCCACACCGACTACTATAGGCGATTCATCCTCAACTATGCGAAGATAACAACCCCATAGGAGAGATTGTTGTGGAAATCAGAGCAAGTTATTTGGACAGATGCCTATACTACAGCCGTAAACACCTTGAAAGAAAATTTAGCAAGTGCGCCCATATTAGCTCACCCTAATTGGGACAAGCAATTTCATGTCCACATTGATTATTCTAGCATCGCACTTGGAGCAGTCCTGGCTCAACCAGAAGATACTTCAGTGGATAACCCAGTTTATTTTGCAAGTCGCAAGTTATCAACAGCTGAAAGGAATTACACCACAACATAATGGGAAGTTTTGGAAATGGTGTATTTCCTTCAAAATTTTCGCCACTACCTACTAGGAGGTATGTTTAAGATTTTCACAGACCATTTGAATTTAAAGTACCTAGTTAACAAACTAGTCTTGGAGGGGAGAATCTGCATATGGCTCCTACTGTTTCAGGAGTTCACCTTCGAGATTATAGTGAAGCCCAGGAAACTGAACGTGGGTCCTGACCACTTTTCAATGTTACAAAACGAAGAAAATGGTGGGTCTCTGGATGATCAGCTGCCAGATGCTGATATTTTTAGAGTAGAATCCATTCCATATTACTTAGACCAAATAGAAACCTATCTAACAATAGGACAGTGCCCGAATGAATATACAGCAACCTAGAAAGATATCTTGTAGTCCGAGAAGAAGAGTTTCAGCTAATAGTGGGACACTTGTATAAAATTGGGTTAGAAATAATCTTGCGGGGATGCATCCTGGAATATGAGAGGGAAGGCATACTGTGGGAATGCCATTGTGGAGTTGCGGGAGGACATGTCAGAGAAAAACCAATGACGAGGAAGATACTGCAGGCAGGATTATGGTGGCCAATAGTACACATGGACAATAAATCATTTGTAAAAAAATGCGATGTGTGCCAGAGGATGGGACGTCCATCCCACAGAGACGAGCTTCCACTTCACCCTGTAAAAGCATTGCGGCCCTTTGAGAAGTGGGTCGTTGATTTCATAGGACCGATTGCTCCTATTGCGAGACACTCATAGGCCAGATACATTATAGACGTAACAAAATATTTGACCAGGTGGGTAGAAGCGATGCTAGTGAAGGATTGCATAGCCAAAACAACAGCTTGATTCATTTTTGAAAATATCATCACTTGGTTTGGTTGCCCAAGAATTCTGACCAGCGATCAAGATACACATTTTATGAATGCAACGATCAAATCTTTGCTAGAAAATTTCATGGTACAACATTGTAAAAGCAGTCCGTACCATCCACAAGAAAATGGTACAGTAGACGCATTCAATAAGATTCTAGAAAAAGGCCTAGCAAATATTTGCAATGCTGATCGAGATGATTGGGATGAACAGATACCAACAACGTTGTGGGCGTATAGAAAAACTGTCAAAAGACTGAACAACCAAACCCCGTTCCAGCTGGTGTACAAAAGGGAAGCAGTAGTACCGATCGAATTTGTAATACCAAGCTTGCTAATTGCATGATATCTACACTTATCAGAGGAAGATTCATTAAAAGAGCGATTGTGAGAGCTACAAGAACTGGAAGAGGACAGGTTTCTAGCAGATTTCCACCAAATTGTCCAAAAAAACATACAAAAAGCTTGGCACGAACGCCGTATTAAACATAAAATGTTTACGTTCGGAGGTAAAATTTTACTGTATGACAGAAAGTACCAAAATTTCCTAGGAAAACAAAGAATGCATTGGCTGGGACCGTATCATGTGATTGAAGTCCGAGATTTAGGAGCAGTTCGGTTAGCACAACTGGACGACTAGGTATTACCAGGATGGGTGAACGGTGTGTTATCACTCAAGTAAATTCTTAAGTTGTGGGATTTTGGTTTCTAGTCAAAGAATACTAGAGGCAACCAAAAACCTACTTCAAACTCTAGAATCCAGCCTTCCTAGGCTTCAGAGAGGGCTCTCTCTTTAAAGTTTAACTTTTTTTTAGTTTTGAATATTAGGCTAGTTATTAAAGTGAAATTTGGTTTCGTTTTGTTGGATTTGGTGGGAAAATCTCACTTGGAGGGTAGATAGAGGGAAATATACTTTTCCATTGAGCTATGGAGTCTAAGTCAAGCTAACAAAACTAGGATCAAGGCCTAAAAGGTCAAATGTCTACAAGGCAAGGTAGATAACCCTTGGAGATCTTGGAAAAAATGGTTTTTGAGATGGTATGATCGGGATAAAGGGCACTTATCCCGATCATACCATCCTTTGATCCGGAAAATGGAAGTAGTAGATAGAGGTCAAACGGGAGAGGGAGAAATTAAGAATTCCCTACATCAGAAATTAGAAGAAAACAAAGAAATGATAACCAATTAAAAACATGGTGCTATTAACATGTCCTATAGTAATACTCCTAGTTATACATTTATATTTAGAATTAAAACACAGATGTATGCATGGAACAAAAGAAGATAACAATGACAAGTTTTAGAGAGTACTTCACTCCACATAGCTTATCACATGGATCCTGAAGTATGATGCCAAATAGTTGATCTAGTCTGCTACTCAAAATCGAAATCCAATGCCTTCAAGTCAACAAAATATCTATAGTAATCTCCATCAATTTTATTCCACACCAAACTACTTTCAAGAGTGAAGTGTTTATATAAAATGTCTTACAAAATATCCTAGATGACTTCTAGGAATAAAATTAGGAAAATTAACTATCTTACAACAATAATAGTGACAACTTGCTCAACAAATTAGCAAGCTGTCCTATTTTATTCAAAATAAATAGAAATAGTTTTAAGATAAGAAGCAACTGGCTGCTCATGTGTCCTCTCTGCTAGCTTTTTAGATATTTTCAGAATCTAACTTACCTTCATTTATACTCTTTCTTGCTGATACTCTTTATCACTTATACTCTTTCACTTCTGATACTCTTTACCTTCAGTAAAACTGCCTCACTGTAAAAATCTGTTTTGACTGTAAAAATCAGCAAACCGATTTTTTCTTCTTCATGTGTTTGCATTTCATTTTTTATCGAAAATTAGTCAATGCTTGCCACTCCTCATTTTTAGGAATTCTAATATTCTTGAGTTTCCTAAAATTCTCATCAGCCTCAATGTACCTGGAAAATGTAGGTTTGATGACAAACAAATGTTTGATTTCATACTGCAAATAAAACAAATCCTCAAAACTTTTCAACAATACTTTTCCTGTGGGAATACCTTGGCCTGTTGGCTTGTTCACCTGCTCTTTGGCATGTTCTTTGATATTTTTTTCATAATCATTCTGAGGCATTAAATTTTCATTAATCACCATGATATCAGGAAGTCCCTTTTGCCTCAAATTGGTGAATTTAACCGTGAATCTAGTGACAACAGTGCTCATTCCTTCACATTTCTCTTCAAGCTGCCTCATTAGATTTCTTTTAGTGGTTACTGTTTAACCCTTAGTTAAACTGAGAGGGGCGGGGCGGGGGGGGGGGGGGGGGGGGGGGGGGGGGGGGGATCAATTTAACACATACATGGACTTTTAAAACTTTCTCTTAAATCTTATTTACACCTTCACTTCATGATCAACTTAATATGTGAACAATCTTTATTAGTGAGCAGTAAGTATCAAACAGATTTTTTAATGTAACAGCAGTCTTAATATGTGAGCGACAAGTATTAAGAAGATTAGATAAACCACATCAACACATAGACATCATGCACAGAGACATCAGATATAAGTGGAAACCCATAAAGGGATAAAACCACATATTATTATTGTTGTGATGCAAAGGCAAGCTCCAACTCCCTCTCACCACTGATTTTCTGTAGGCACCAACCTACAGGAGGCTCCTACCTCAATTCTGCAAGAGACAACTTGCAAAAGGCTCCAACTCATCAATTTCTGCCAGCACCAACCTACGAGGCTCCAACCTCATTCGGCTAGGCTGACATCTGTGAACAAAATAAAACAAAACAATAAAGAGAAACACTTGCTAATTTACCTTGAATATCAGCTCTGTTCTGTTCCATCTGCTCTGATGTTCATCTATTCTCATATCTGCCCTGTATCATCTCTGCATCTTCTCAAATTCTCTATCAGCTTCTCCTTCTTCTCTGCTCAACCCCTCTTTCTTCTCTGCTTCAGCACCTTTTTATTTTCTGCATTATTTTAACTCACTCTTTCTCTCTCCCTTCTCACTCTTTTTTTTTGTTCAAAATGATATTACTTATATAATTTTTGATAGTATTTGTTCTTCTAGGGTCGAAATGATAGTCCCCTTGTAGTCTTTTGCCCCCTCATTTCTTTAGCCAACTCAATTTAAAAATCATAATAATATGTACACAATTTCTATTTTACGGTGGGATTTTTCTTTCTTTAGGATACTTGCCTTTGCATCACAAACAATAAAAATAATTCCCTTAATTTGATTTGTCTGTTCATATTCCAATATCACTACTACATTCTCCTCTTCTGAAGTTTGACTTTACTAGATTTTGTCTTTTCCTACTGTTTTTAAGAAACTGTTCTGCATCTTCTTTGTTTACTGTCATCTACACATTTCACCTGTTTACTACACTTTTGAATATTTTCCAGATTCCTGTGCTTGAACACCTGTCAAATTTGTTCTTGTGTGTCTCAACTGCTCTTGATATAACTTAATCATATCATATACTTCCTCTTTCTCCTTGAAGTATATATGGTTTGAATCATAGTTGTATCAATTCGCATCAAACGGAGCTCCATTCCCTTTAAGTTCCGTAGGGCTAGCAAACTCGAGCAAGTATGCATATAATACCGCCTCCAGAATTATAGACTTCTGGTATTGTTATTAAGCCCAAGGAATTAAATTTACCGTCGCCATATAATATTATAACGTGACAGTCCATCTCCATGTATATTTATTAGGCCCCGTTCACATATTTCATATCACGCCAATTAACCATATACAACTTGTTGGAATGTAATTCCAACTGCCTGAATGAGAGATCAATTCGCAGGCGGCAGCACGGTGAACAGGCACAGGTTAAACAACACACAGGTTGATTGGAGATTGACAGAGTGTGGGGGGTTGAAGAGTGCGAAGGTTAACATGGAGGGTACCCCCCGTAGTTGACTGGCCGATCACACGTTGATCGTCGATCAATGGCTCTGATGAATTGTGGGGCCTCACCCCATTTGATGTGTATGGAAAAATGGGAGCCCTCGTAAACACCACTTTGTGGTGGCTCCACCATGCACCACCGCCAGCGCGCCACCAATTCACCACCATAGTGGGAAAATTAACCAATTCTTTGTTAACCACCGGACTCCTTTATTAACCTTCGTGCAGGTTCAACAAGCGATCATTGTTAGATGTCGGCCCACCAGATCGACGGCTCCTATCCATTTCGCTCCGTGTCCTGGTACGATAGTTAATGCATGAAGGCGCATGTTAAACGGCGGTTTTGGAATGTCGGTCGAGGACACGTGTTGATCAATCAATGGAATCGCTGCTCCTCTGGGCAATACCACTTATGGTCGATAGGCGGTGCGATGAAATCTAATTACGGCCTTTACTGTTCACGCTAAACCACTTCACAATTCCTTTCGCAAGGTTCCATTCTCCACTCCAGGTTCCGATCCAACGCTTTTACTCCGGGTTCCGTTCTCCAAAGATTTCAATTATATATATATATATATATATTTGTTACTATTATGGTTTCGCCTTTGACTTTGGTTCCGCCTCTAACTATGGTTCCGCTCCTATTCACGCTGGTTCTTCGGTGTATGCATATATATAAACCATATATATATATAACACACCTACCATATATACAGTCTCCATGTCAATCGAAGACAAGTGCTTTGTTAAAAAATGGTGATAATTTCAAACATAATTCAAACAGTGAATGCTAAGTTCTTAGAATGTGTGTATAGCATTTAATTGTATAAAACCTGCGAATTTATATATATATGTACATATTATTAGGAATAACATACGTAGCTCTTACTTACCTCTGTTTATGCAATCACTCTTTCTTATCGCACTCTCTTTGCTATGGCTTGACTCATCTAAAAATGTTGCTTCCTCTGCTTGTCTCCTTTGCTTCATTCATTTGCCTCTTTGCTTCCATTATCTGTCTTTGTCTCCTTGTAACTGTTCCTGTCTCTGCATCTACTGCCTCCTTTGCCATCAATGACAACATTTCCAACAGTTACTTTCCTAATTTCTAGGATAGTAGCTGTCTTGTCATTTATTTTCAATTATTCAAGTTGCTGTCTGTTCTTGAATGTAGTACTGGTGACATAGCCTGATAATTTCTTGACAAGGATGAGTCAGGGGGACTACATATTTGGGCAAATTTGATTCCCATATGTAAACATCTTCTTGATCATCTAGGGATTTTTCAAAACACTAGTTGTGTATATCTAAAAAATTAAACTCAACTATAGGATCAAATATTTTGTAGTTAATGTATGCTAAAGGAATATGCTCAATATCAACAACTTGGGGCTGCAACGGGTTGACTACAATGGCAGTATTTGGAGTCATGGCAGTATTAGGAGTTTTTGAACCTTCATATTTGTTTCCACTCTGTTTTTTAGGAATTTGTATTGTCTTCTGCAAGTTTAAACTATTTGCAGAGGCAATTTTACTATAACAGAGGTTGGATTAGGCAAATTCAGCAAGATAGAATGCTTTTTGGATTTTATGCTCAATTAGGTCTCTCAAATGAAGTTTCAATGCTAAAAACATTTCTAAAACAGAAAAAAGGGGTTTTCTGAATCTTTTGACTACAAATTGGGCTAAAAATTTGATGAAAAAGGTTTTTCAGAAGATATAGGGCACCTGCAGAGGATTTTTGGCATTTAGAGCTTGAAATTGACCCTAAAAACTGTGAAAAAATGATAATTTTCTTTGAAAATGGTGCGCAACAATCTCTAGGTTTCCTGGAAAAATTTTGCCAGGGTTTTGCCTGTTTCTGGGACTTTAGGGCAATTAAATTTAAACAATTTCCTAATCCTAGGATAGATTCTTTTCTTTTAAAAGGTTTTTTTTCAATTGACTGTAGGTTAAATTTTGAGAAAAATACATGTTTTGACGTAGGTCTAGGTTTTAACAGGGTATACTTCAGTCTTCTAGTCGATTTGATTGCTTTTGAGGTTGAACTGGAGTGATATAGCTCCTCTGCAGTCTTTTACAAGTTTCTTGGGCAAAGGTTTGCAGGCATTTGGTGTAAAGATGGCAGAAAATGGCTATCGGAGGCTTTGTGTAGGTTTATACAGTCGGGAGGGAAAAACAAAGGTTAAACACGACATATGAATGGAAAAATGCATATACAAAGGTTTAATTAAACATTTGATCGTATTAACCCTCGGCATTAATTACAAGTCACATCACGTGGGAAGCAGTTTTGAATTTACACAGGTGCATAAAACTAGTGGTTTATCGCGTAGAGTTTTAGTGGTAAGTGTTTTTAGTGAAAACCCACGCGATCAAATTAAAAGAGGCCACGTGGAGGGAAGGGGTCAGCGAAAAACCGTCCATTTCACATGGCTTTATCCTTGGGATGGTCGTGCATATTGTTTACGCAATATCAATCGTTGACCGTCGGATCTGTGAAATGAATACGAAGGGCTAGGATTGTTCCAAGAGTTGCACGGAGCAGAAAGGTGGGACCGGGTTGGTTAAGCAAGCAGAATGGTTTAATATGTATTAAAACCTTTATAGTAAAATCAAAGAGTATAGGTTTAAAACATATATGCAATGTTTTATTTACATATAGCGGCAGGATTAATTATGGTTTAAAACATTATGATAATGTTTTAATCAATATACAAAGTGCGGGCTTTAGATATGGTGTATATATATGGTTTAGGTTAGCGACATTTAATAAAAATATTTCGCAAATGTGCATACTGATATGTTATATTATATAGTTTTTTAACCTTTTTGAATGGTTTTTAAACTATAGCGGCGGGATAAAATTATAGATAGTTTAGACCAAAGGGCTTTATAACTTGGAATTTTTTTTTTGCGCACATGGGTAATAGACTTTGGTCATAAACATTATTATAGTGGGTTTTTGGGAGTTATTTAGTATAAGGAAATTAATAAGTAGGAAATGGTATTTCTTAGGGATTTAATAAAATATGTTAAAAGTTAATATGAGAGGGGAATGAAATGTGAAACAAAATACATATTATCTCTAAATATAGTACAAAATCAAGCATTGCTCATTTTTATAATTCTTTCACTAATACTTAGGATAAATGTAACTTTGTGGGTTTTTATGAATGCTTATGAAGGGATGAAATTAATTATTCTAGGGCTACAATTTTACTAAGTAAGAGTGTGCTTTTACTTAGGAAAAAGGGGTTTTAGTACATGAATGAAGAGTAAATGGTGATAAATGAGGATTTAACCTAAGAACACAATATTTTCAACTAACCAGTCATAGAGCCTTGGGTCCGGTCCCAACAAAATTTAGAGAAATGCTCTGAGCCTGTTTGAATGACAACTTAGAATACTGAATACTTATGGAGGAGGGGAAATTAGTGATTTTTCCCGATGATGTATTATTTACATGATTGCTCCACTAGTTTCTACCTACCCAATCTTGTATTTCTAACATTTTTTCTTCATTTTGCAGGTGCATTTAGGTTTGCAACCTTAAAACATTTTCTTTCAAAAGCATAAAACTATCTAAATCTACCTTATTTCATATGAGGGCTCAGATTAAACTATTGAGCTCTTCATTATTCTCTACCTATCTACTGATTTGTCAAGTTTAAATTTTTTGACAAATCTTTATTCACTATTTAAAACATGAACAGTTAAAATTAAACTATTTAACTGATCATGGATTATGGAATTTATTGACACTCTGCACATAATCATTATTTTTGTAGTAAAAATTAAAAGTAGTGACATTTGGATTTTCTCACTTTCAAGTTTTATTTATTTTCTTTTGGGGTATATATATTTTTTAAGTCCTTTGATCTTTCTTTTAGGACTTTTTACCCTCTCTTTTTTTTGATTTTTTATTATTTTTCATCTTTTCTAAATATGGGAAAACAACTTGCAGAATGCAAGGTATGTACATATTTACAAGACTTATCAAAGTCAATTCAAAATTTTATGAACCCTATTATTATAGAACCCTAACAGTGGCTTCACATGGGAATGACATTTCCTGGTGAAATATCAAGAACTCTAAGACTTAGTAGCCTTTGAAATTTGACTTGTGATGATCCTGTAAATGTCTTTTTATATCTGAAACTTATTCATAAATATGATATTTACTTTTCAAATCTTTGGGCCTTCTCTTCAGGCTTCAAATTTGCTAAGGAAACATCCAATCCAATCTAAACTTTGCAATGTATATGTACAATGATCAAAGTGAATAAAAACTAACTATTGGTTGAATCAGGTGAGTAGTAGTGCTTAATCATCCTGCCATTAAATGGTCCTTCTTGCAGATCTGTTCCATCCAATTTTTTGAGAAAGAAAGCATTATTACCTCTATATCCATAAATTACATAAGGCCATTTCCATAGAAATTTTTTTTTTCCATGTTTTCCTTTGTCTTCTCTTCTGGAATCCCATTTTAACACCTTATCTCCTATGTAAAAATCATCCTCTTTAGTCTTTTTATCATATATTTTCTTGGTCTTATCCTGAATGACTTGAGATTTGACATAAAATTCTTCCCTTGTTTGTTGTAAGTGAATAGTTTGATTTATTCCTTTTTGGATGTCATTAGTTTCAACCTGTAATTTCTGGATAATTTTCATCATCGGTACACCTAGGGAGGAAGGAAAAACAACATCCATTCCATAAACTAGTTGGTAAGGTGAAGTACCAATGGATTTCTTAGTTGTAAGTCTATTTTCCCATAAGGCATTGACTAACTTCTTATGCTAAGTTTTTTTATTGTCTTCAAGTAATTTTTTGATGATATTTACTAGGCTTTTGTTTGAGGATTCAACTAGGCCATTACCTTGGGGGTAATATGCAGTAGAGTGGCCTAGGGTAATATGGTATTTGTGGCAAAAGTCCATCATTTTCTTGGATTTGAATGTTGTTGCATTATCAGTAATTACCTTTTAAGGGCACCCAAATATTGAAAGGATGTTGTTTTCTAGGAAAGAAATAATGACAATATCAGTGGATTGTCTGGACGGTATGGCTTCAATCCACTTGGTAAACTAATCAGTGGCTGTCAAAATCCACTTATGTTGGCCTGAAGAGGGAGGGTGAATTTCACCAATGAAGTCTAAACCCCATTGCTGAAATGACACTTTAGTTGAAAAAGGCTTTAAAGGGAGGGGTAATAATTTCTTCTTGCCCTAAAAAATTTGGCACTTATGACATGAAGTAACATATTTTTTGACATCAACAAACAAGGTAGGCCAGTAAAAACCAACTCTCAGGATCTTGTCAACAGTATATTTCCAGTATAAATGTCCTCCACAGTCACCTGCATGAAATTCTTCAAGTATATTGTCAGCTTCTTCCTTTAGTAAACAATTTAGTAAAATCCCACTATGGTCTCTCCAAAAAAGTACATTATCTAAGATACAAAATCTTACTGCTTTAAGTTTTAAAAATCTAGCTTTGGTTCTTGACAATCCAGGAGGAGCTTGTAATTGTTGGAGTACAAATATGATATCTATATACCAAGGTGAGTGTGAAAAGGCTTCCCTGATCAATGGAGTCGCCATCTCTTCCTGATCATCTACTTGAGCAATGAAATTTATATCTAGGGCATTACAATTGGATTCAACCATAAGTCTGGAAAATCCTTGACCTTTAATGAGCTTGGTGGATTTTATCTCTATGTCATATTCCAAGATAGTGGCAACCCACTTACCTCTTCTTCCATCAGGACCATCCTGAGTAAGAATGTCTTTAACTATAGAATTTGGGACATAGGCAATAATGTGTGAGTAGGGAATATAAACTCTAAAGTCTTTAATGGCTTTAACCAAGGCTAAGGCTTGTTTTTCCATAATGTTGTACTTCAAAGGGGCATCTCTAAGGGATTTAATGAAAAAAGCTATGGGTTATTCAAATCCTTGATCATTTTTCTACAGTAAAACTGCAGCAATGGTGTGTTCTGAAGCAAATGAAAAAATCATGAAATCTTTCTTAAAATCAGGACTTATTAGGACTGGAGTTTTGGTTAAGGCTTGTTTGATAGAGTCAAATTATTGTTTAGCCTCAAAAATCCATCTAAGAACTGAATCTTTCTTGAGCATGTTATTCAATTCTCTAATTATCTCAGCTAAATTAGATATGAATCTTCTTAAAAAAATTATCTTACCTAAAAAAGCTTGTCATTCTTTGATGTTTCTTTGTGGGTTGATGTTCAAAATTGCTTCTATCCTAGTAGGATCTATCCTAATTCCTTCTTTTGAAATTATATGTCCAAGTAACTTACCTTCTTCTATTCCAAATAGATTTTTCTTAGGATTTAAGGAGATGCCATATTTCCTACACTTAATAAAAACTTGTATCAAATGATCCAAGTGTTCATTATCTGTTTTGGAAAACATAGTAATGTCATCTAAGTAAATAACGAAGAACTCATGTATTTCCTTTGCAAAGGCTATGTCCATAGCCCTTTGAAAGGTTGCTCCCGCATTCATTAGGCCAAAAGGCATTTTTACATACATAAAAGTGGCCCAAGGAGTGGTAAATGTTGTTTTAGCTTGGTCTTCTTCTTGAACTAGGATCTAGTTGTATCCTGAAAAACCATCTAACAATGAAATCCTTGAAGAACCTACTACCCTTTGTAATATGCGGTCCATTTTGGGTAAAGAATAACTATCCTTCAAAGATACTTTGTTAATATTTCTAAAGTCAACACACAGTTTAATTTCTCCTGTTTTCTTTCTTGTAGGAACTAGGTTTGAAACCCAATCAGAATATCTGATTGGTGCAATGATCTAGGCATCATACATTCTTGTAACTTCTTTTTCTATCAAAGGTAATAGAACAGGGTTAATCCTTCTCAACTTTTGTTTGAATGACTTTTGATCTTCTTTTATTATAATTTATTGCTGGATTATGTTTGTATCATAAGATTTTAAATCTTCATAACTCCAAGCAAACACATCTTGATATTCCTTTAAAAGTTCAATATATTTATCCTTTTCTTGTTGAGGTAAAATTTTGGATAGTTTGATTATCTTAGGTTTTGACTCTGTACCAATGTTACATTCTTCTATGTCAGACCTTACTGGCTCTATTTTTGGTTTTCTAGCTACATCATTAGAGTCAAAAAGATCCTCTAAGGGAGTTAAACCTTTAGGTAAAAAATTATCCTTAAGATTCACTATATCTAATTCATCTTCAACAATTTCTTCAATAGCTACTTTCTCTAATCTATCAATATTAGCTTGACTAAATCTAGTGGGTTTATCAAACTTTATTTTATTTAAATCTAAGTCATTTAAATCTATTTCAAAATCCAAATCATGATTTATTGTACAATCTGTATCTATAATACAATTCTGAAATTCTCCTTCAATGTTCATAAACTTGTAAATTTGTTCATCCTAAGAAAAAATATGCCAATACTTAAGATTATCTGGGATTATTGGCCTATGTTTGACTTCAGCAGTATATCTGTGATTATGTTGGAATGGTAAATTGCATGTGCTAACAAAATTTGCAAGACAATGAGCTTGTATATTTTGTTTTCTAGGTATAACAACAAACTTACATTCCAATAAATCATCAGTTAAATCTATGATAGTGTTTCTATATCTGCTCAGTCTAGGATTGTAAACAGAATAAACTCCATTTACTTATTTTATGATCAAATCTGAATCTCCCATGATTAAAATTCTTTTTTCTCCCGAGTTTCTAATGATTTGGAGTCCTAGGATAAGGGCTTCATCCTCAGCCATATTGTTTGTACATTTGAAATTTAGCCTGAAAGCATTACCTTTCGAATGATTGGTCTACATATTTTTTATCTAGACTCCTACTCCTGCTCCTAACTTATTCATTGAACCATCAAAGTCTAAATGCCATTGAGATTCATGAAAAATGTTATCAATGTTCTGTTCTCTCTTTTAATCTACTAGTTCAGTTTGGATTTAATTTGTTATAGAGTTACAAAGGATGAAAGAATTAAGGTTAGTTGGTGTAGAGTAAATGGGGTAATTTATAGATCTTTCAGCACTACTGACCATGTACTTCATTAATGTTTCCCTATATAACTTTTTATGCTGGCCAAACACTGAGATAGTAGCATAAGAAATGTCTAGTTATAGAGATCCCTGCAAATTTTCTCCCCATGAGCGAGAAAGAAGCATACCATATTTTGGTGGGATACCAGCTACTACAATGTCCATTAATATACTCTTATGAGGGTATTGAACTAGTGTTACACACAGATCCTTAATTAAACCTAAGCATTTAACCTTACTGGAATCAAAATAAAACAAATCTTTGTGTGGCCTTGTAATTTCTAGATTCAGAGTTTCCATGATGGCTTTTGGCATTAAGTTATGGGAAGCTCTTGAATCTAGCATTGTGTTATGTAGAATTTGATCATGAATAGTGAGACTGATATAAAATGGAGGAACTGCACCATTTGCATGTTTTCCATTTATATCTAGGACAAAAATCAACTCTGGCTAATCATCATTTAGATTTATGGAGTCTTCTCCATCATTCATATTTAATGTTTCAGTTATAGTTGATTTGTACAAGTCATTTTTTACCAATTCAGTCAAAGGAATTGGTATCTTATGTTTTGCAATTTCTGATTGTATGTTGAATGCAGGCTGAGCTTTACTGATTTGAATCAATTCTTCTTTGGTAACTGTAGTTTGTGTTGGTTTGTATTGCTTTTCTACAATTATTTTTTCATTTTAATTTGTTTTAGGATTCTCTGTTTGTGTTTCCTGTGTTTTACTACTTCTAACTTTCTTTTCAGGGATTGTTTGTGAAGCAGTAGATGTTATTTCCGTCTTACAATTTTCTGCAGATGTTTTTCAAGCAACGGCTTTTGGATCTACTGTTTTAGGATCAGCAGAAGGATTTTTGGGATCTAAATTTTATGTTTTTACAGAGTTAGAAGCTTTAGCAATAGTAGGGTTTTTAGGATCTTTTGCAGCCTGAGCAGCTTCATCAGTAATGTCAACAATTTTAGGGCCTGATGCTTTCTTAGGACTAGAAATGGTTTGGGAGGTCTTTGAGTTTTTCTTATTTTCCCTTGGGAGAATTTGCATAACTTTTGTTTTAGGGGCTTCCACTGTTTTCTGATTTTGAGTTTGGGAAGTTTTCTTAGTAAAAGACTCATTATTTTTCTTGTTTATAAGGTTATACTGGCTGTGTATTTCATCTATTTCATAGTCATAACCTTGATTGTAATCAAAGGATTCACTAGAATCTAATTTAAGTTGTTGAAGTTCAAACAATTCCTGATCTTCCTGTGTTAGGAAAATGGTATTTTTGTCATCTATTCCCATTAGATTAATAACATCCTCCTCCTCGTAATTATTATTGTTCTGAGAACTTTCAGCATAGTTCTCTTGGAATGGTGGCCTAATGGTTTGGTCCAGGGATGTTTCTTTTGCTTTTCCAGAATTTATATTTTTTCTAAAGTTGGGATTTATGATCTGTTGTTGGTTATCCCACTGAGGTCTTCTCTCCATATTATCTAATCTATCAATCACTCTTTCTAAATTTTTAGCTATAAAATCCATTTTTGTGTCTGAATTTGCATTTTCTTCTTTAATAGTGACTCTTCTTTCATTTCTAAGTCTAGCTTTTCTAGCTAGGATGTTCACTTCTACACTTACTGCATCAGTTTGTATTTTTTCTAATGTATCTGCATCTCTTTCCATTAATTGGTATGCCATATCTGTGTCAAATCCATTAGGGAATTTGAGCATAACAGAATAAGGAGTAGGTTTCAGATTTTCAAGGATAGAATTATAGACACTATTATACCTGGTGCAGTAATCTTGAATTGACTCATTTGGAGCTCTTTTTAAATAATCAAATTCAGACAAAATTTGGAGGAGGTTCTTTTTCTTTTCCCATTTATTTAAAAACAAAGTAAAAAAGACTGCCAAATAAGTTACACTACCAACAACTAAATATTTAAACCACTTCTTAACTGCTCATGTTAAAGTTTGAGCAAACAATCTCATTTGAACATTTGAATCATCAATTTCATAAATTTCAAAGAATTCTGACATCTTAGTGATATGTTGTTGAGACGAATATTGAGTAGTGCCATCAAACAGTGGTATTTTGTTTTGATAGTCTTGTGGCATATCATGAAGTTGCTGTGGTAGGACAAGGGGGGCATATCTAACAGCCATAGCTTGAAGCTTAGCTTGAATAGGAGGTAAGGTTGAACTGCTTGGAGCTATGTTGGAAATGATAGTGGATGAACTATAGATTGTATTTGAAGTGCTAGGAAATGAAGATGATGTTTTTAAGAAATCAAAAGGTGAACTAATGGATATAGTGGATGAAGTGATTGGTGGAAATAACACTCTGGGTTGTAGGGGTAGTTTAGGGATAAATGGATCTGTAGATGAGCTGGTAGTAGAATTTATGAATGATGTAACAACATAAAGAGATGAATATCTAGCTGTAATTATTGTGGTATGTAATTGCGAAGCTGAAGGTATGTTTGCATAAGTCAACAAATGAGCTAATTCAATAGCTTCATCAATATCCTTTAGAATAGTAACATTAATTTCCTCAACTTTGGCTTGATATTTAGCTTTCTTAGATCTAGAATTTACTGCAGTAGATTTTTGTTTTGCATTCAAAAATGAAAGAAAAGCAGGGTCTAAAACAACATTTTTTAAATCATTTTCAAAATTACTTTAAAATAATGAATGCTCAAATTTCAGATCAAAATCAATGTCTTGAAGACTTTCTAATTCACTGGGTAATGAAATGACTCTTATCAATGAAATTTTGGCTTCTAAATTTTCTGTTTGTTTGTTCTTTTTACCAATTCAGTCTGGGTTATCTACTATGACAGCAGGCTTAGGATCCGGGTTAGACCTGGTATAGTAGGTTTTCCTAGAAGCGAGAATTACTAATTTTCAATACCCACAACCTATAAAAATAATATTAAAGTAAACAGATGATTTAAATGATTCCTTTAAGACTAATTTTATGACTGAGGACTGGTTATTGTCCCCAGTATGGTTTCCAGTAATTTTACCACTCCAGTAAATTCTTAAGTTGTGGGATTTTGGTTTTTTGTCAAAGAATACTAGAGGTAACCACAAACCTACTTCAAACTCTAGGATCTAGCCTTCCTAGGGTTCAGAGAGGGCTTTCTCTTTAAAGTTTAACTTTCTTTTAGTTTTGAATATTAGGCTAGTTATTAAAGTGCAATTTGGTTTTGTTTTGTTGGATTTAGTGGGAAAGTATCACTTGGAGGGTAGATAGAGGGAAATCTACTTGTCCATTGGGATATGGATTCTAATTCAAGCTAACAAAACTGGGATCAAGGCCTAAAAGGTAAAATTTCTGTAGAGAAAGGTAGATAACCCTTGGAGATCTTGGGAAAAATGGTTTTTGAGATGGTATGATCGGGATAAAGGGCACTTAAGGATCCTTTGATTCAGAAAAGGGAAGCAGTAGATAGAGGTCAAACGGGAGAGGGAGCAATTAAGAATTCCCTACATTGGAAATTAGAAAAAAACAAAGAAATGATAACTATTTAAAAACATGGTGCTATTAACATGTCTTGTAGTAATACTCCTAGTTATACATTTAGATTTAGAATTAACACATAGATGTATGCATGTAACAAAAGAAGATAACAATGAAAAGTTTTAGAGAGTACTTCACTCTAGATAGCTTATCACAGGGATCCTGAAGTATGATGCCAAATAGTTGATCCAGTCTGCTACTCAAAATCGAAATCCAAAGCCTTCAAGTCAACAAAATATCTATAGTAATCTCCAACAATTTTATTCCACACCAAAATACTTCCAAGAGTGAAGCATTTATATAAAATGTCTTATAAAATATCCTAGATTACTTCCAGGAATAAACTTAGGAAAATTAAATATCTTACAACAATAATAGTGACAGCTTGCTCAATAAATTAGAAAGCTGTCCTATTTTATTCAAAATAAATAGAAACAATTTTAAGATAAGAAGTAGTTGGCTGCTCATGTGTCCTCTCTGCTGGCTTTTTAGATATTTTCAGAATCTAACTTTCCTTCATTGATACTCTTTCTCACTGATACTCTTTATCACTTATACTCTTTCACTTCTAATACTCTTTACCTTCAGTAAAATTTCCTTCTTGCTGTAAAAATCTATTTTGATTGTAAAAATCAGCAAATATATTTTTTCTTCTTCATGTGTTTGCCTTTCATTTTTTATAGAAAATAAGTCAACGCTTGCCACTCCTCATTTTTAGGAATTCTAATATTCTCGAGTTTCCTAAAATTCTCATCAGCCTCAGTGTACCTGGAAAATGTGGGTTTGATGACAAACAAATGTTTGATTTCATACTGCAAATAAAACAAATCCTCAAAACGTTTCAACAATACTTTTCATGTGGGAATACCTTGGCCTGTTGGTTTGTTCACCTGCTCTTTGGCATGTTCTCTGCTCTTTTTTTCATAATCATTATGAGGCATTAACTTGTCATTAATCACCATGATATCAGGAAGTCCATTTTGCCTCAAATTGGTGAATTTAACCATGAATCTAGTGACAACAATGTTCATTCCTTCACATTTCTCTTCAAGCTACCTCAATAGATTTTTTTAGTGGTTACTTTCCTAATTTCTAGGATAGTATTTGCCCTGTAATTTATTTTCAATTCTTCAAGTTGCTGTATGTTCTTCAATGTAGTACTGGTGACATAGTCTGATAATTTCTTGACAAGGATGAGTCAGGGGGACTACATATTTGGGAAAATTGGATTCCCATATGTGAACATCTTCTTGATCATCTTGGGATTTTTCAAAACACTAGTTTTGTATATCTAACAAATTGAACTCAACTATAGGATCAACTATTTTGTAGTCAATGTCTGCTAAAAGAACATTCTCAATATCAAAAACTGGGGGCTACAATGGGTTGACTACAATGGCAGTATTTGGAGTCATGGCAGGAGTAGCTTTAGGAGTTTTTGAACCTTCAGATTTGTTTCCACTCTGTTTTTAAGAATTTTTATTGGCTCCTGCAAGTTTAAACTATTTGCAGAGGAAATTTTACTATAACAGAGGCTAGATTAGGCAAATTCAGTAAGATAGAATTCTTTTTGGATTTTATGCTCAATTAGGTCTCTCAAATGAAGTTTCATCTAAATCATTAAACATAACAAGGGTTGGCTTACAAGAATTAAAATCATGAAAAAGGTTTTTCAAAAGATATAGGGCACCTGCAGAGGATTTCTGGCCTTTAGAGCTTGAAATTGACCCTAAAAACTATGAAAAATGATAATTTTCTTTGAAAATGGTGCGCAGCAGACTCTAGGTTTCCTGGAAAATTTTTGCCAAGGTTTTTTCTGTTTTTGGGACTTTAGGGAAATTGAATTTAATCAATTTCTTAATCCTAGGACAAATTATTTTCTTTTAAAAGGTTTTTTTCAATTGACTATAGGTTAAATTCTGAGAAAAATACTTGTTTTAACGCAGGTATAGGTTTTAACAAGGTATACTTCAGTCTTCGGTCGATTTGATTGCTTCTGAGGTTGAACTGGAGTGATATAGCTCCTCTGAAATCTTTTACATGTTTCTTGGGAAAAGGTTTGTAGGCATTTTGTGTAAATATGGCAAAAAATGGCTATCGGAGGCTTTGTGCAGGTTTATACAGTCGAGAGGGAAAAACAAAGGTTAAACAAGACATATGAATGGAAAAATGCATATGCAAAGGTTTAGTTAAACATTTGATCATATTAACCCTCGACATTAATTACAGGTTGCATCAGGCAGGAAGCAATTTTGAATTTACACAGGCGCATAAAACTGATGGTTTATCACGTAGAGTTTTAGTGGTAAGTGGTTTTAGTGAAAACCCACGCTATTGAATTAAAAGAGGCCACGTGGAGGGAAGTGGTCAACGAAAAACTGGCCATTTCGCATGGCTTTTGCCTTGGGACTGTCATGCATATTGTTTACGTGATATCAATCGTCGACCGTCGGATCTGAGAAATGAATGTGAAGGGCTAGGATTGTTCCAAGAGTTGCATGGAGCGGAAAGGTGGGACCGGGTTGGTTAAGCAAGTGGAATGGTTTAATATGTATTTAAAATTTTGTAGTAAAATCGAAGAGTATAGGTTTAAAACATATATGCAATGTTTTATTTACATATAGCGGCGGGATTAATTATGGTTTAAAACATTATGATAGTGTTTTAATCAATATACAAAGTGCGGGCTTTAGACATGGTGTATATATATATATATATATATATATATATATATATATATATATATATATATATATATATATATATATATAGATAGATATATATATGGTTTAGGTTAGCGACATCTAATAAAAATGTTTCGCAAATGGGCATACTGATATCTTATATTATATAATTTTTTTAACCTTTTTGAATGGTTTTTAAACTATAGGGGCGGGATAAAAATATAGATAGTTTAGACCAAAGGGCTTTATAACTTGGAATTTTTTATTTGCGCACATGGGTAATAGACTTTGGTCATAAACATTATAAGTGGGTTTTTGGGAGTTATTTAGTATAATGGAATTAATAAGTAGGAAAGCATATTTCTTAGGGATTTAATAAAATATGTTAAAAGCTAATATGAGAGGGGAATGAAATGTGAAACAAAATACACATTATCTCTAAGTATAGTACAAAATCAAGAATTGCTCATTTTTATAATTCTTTCACTAATACTTAGGATAAATGTAACTTTGTGGGTTTTTATGAATGCTTATGAAGGGATGAAATTAATTATTCTAGGGCTACAATTTTACTAAGTAAGAGTGTGTTTTTACTTAGGAAAAAGGGGTTTTAGTACATGAATGAAGAGTAAATGGTGATAAATGAGGATTTAACCTAAGAAAGTATTTTCAACTAACCAGTCATAGAGCCTTGGGTCTGGTCCCAACAAAAGTCAGAGAAATGCTCTGATCCTGTTTTATTGACAGCTTAGAATACTGAATACTCATGGGGGAGGGGAAATTAGTGATTTTGCTCGATGATGTAATATTTACATAATTTCTCCACTGGTTTCTACCTACCCAATCTTGTATTTCTAACATTTTTTCTTCATTTTGCAGGTGCATTTAGGCTTGCAACCTTAAAACGTTTTCTTTAAAAAGCATAAAACTATCTAAATCTACCTTATTTCATCTGAAGGCTCATATTAAACTGTTGAGCTCCTCATTATTCTCTACCTATCTACTGATTTGTCAAGTTTAAATTGTTTAACAAATTTTTATTCACTATTTAAAACATGAAATTGAAACGTGAACAGTTAATATTAAACTATTTAACTGATCATGGATTATGGCATTTATTGACACTCTGCACATAATCATTATTTTTGCAGTAAAAAGTAAAAGTAGTGGCATTTGGATTTTCTCACTTTTAGGTTTTATTTCTTTTCTTTTGGGGTATAAATTTTTTCTAAGTCCTTTCATCTTTCTTTTAGGACTTTTTACCATTTTTTTTTTATTATTATTAATTTTCATCTTTTCTAAATATGGGAAAACAACTTGCAGAATGCAAGGTATGTACATATTTACAAGACTTATCAAAGTCAATTCAAAATTTTATGAACCCTATTATTATAGGACCCTAACACGGCGCATGCTTGAAGCTCTATCACGAGTAAGTTCTATTATTTCATTTTTCAATAACTCTCGCAACCAAGAGGAGTCAGTAGGGTAGATTAGATTAGATAGAGTCAATAACTCTCTTGCAACCGAGAAGGGAATAGGTAAGAGTGCAAATAAAGCAACACCGTAGTAACAAAATAAACTCATAGTTGTGATGTGGAGACCACATCGCTACCGATTGTGGTCGGGGGGAGGGTAGTGTCCAACGTGTCATCCATGTCAGAGAGCCAAACGTGTCGAATATCATTCCATCACCACGAATCATTATTTTCATTTTAGTCCATAGGATTACCGAGATTTGAGAAGTAATTGCTATAATTAGTATCGTCCATACCGCAATAAATTTTCCATATTAGGCCATAATCATTACCCATCATGTCTGCCCAAATCCAGAAGCCACAGTAAGCCATGTCAGAACCCACCTCATCGCGGCAACTAATCACATGATTATAGCCACGGGGGAGAAGAAAAAATTTAATTAGTTATGGGGTCTTATCAACCTCATTTGTGCCAGTTAATTACATAAACTGCATGAAAGAAAGTGCGAGAATGCCGGAGAAGTCTGAGTTAAAAACATAAACAATAACAACAGTGAGAGAAACTTCATCAGAAGAAATCCAGAGTGAGCATCCATGGGCAGGAATTTGCAAAGAAATAGCAGGAGTAGCTTTGCGAGTATACCAAAGAAGAGCAAAAATGACCAAGGTATCACCAGCAGTCATTGAGCAGGAACTCGATGAGAGAATTCAGAAAATGGAGTTGCTGGTGGGGAAATACGACAATGCGTCATTGATCGATATAGACCTTACAGATTCCTACCAGTTCCCTCTAATGAAGAGGAAAGTCTACATGGAAAACTACGCTACTGAAGCAGGAGAAGAAGCAGCAAGAGTGCTCCTAGAATTCAGAGGTATCCAACAATCAACGTTATTGAATCTCAGAAATCTTCTAGTGTTCGGAACCACCAGAGTTGCGATGCATTGTATGAAATTCCTGCTAAGTAGAATCTAGAATAGGTCACTGTGGCTGGGAGGAGAAATACCGACACACGCGAAAGATATTCATAGGCTAATAAGACTATTAGAAGAAGGAAGAGACGTCTCCACAGAATTCCAAACTGTCTCCAAGAGAGCAAAGAAGGCAGGAGATGATGATTATTATAGGAAATATGATACTAAGAGAGGCGGGAAGGGGGAAAATATAGACCTTATAAACAAAAAGGTAGTCAAATTCACCTGTTATCTGATAAAAAGAGAAAAAATGAGGCATTATACGAAGGGTGAGTGTACACTCGATACCATCTCAGTCGCGGAACACTGCCTCCAGGGGACACAATTGAATTGGTGTTCGTTTCTGCTGAACAAACTATTTGAAGCCTGTGAGGATAACTACAAAAGAGCCACTGGGTTCATTTATAGTTACCTTATCATGGCATTTTCTATGTGGAAATTGAATTTCCCGGGAGTCAGACAACCCATGGAGCTCACAAGAGGTCAACCATTGGCAATGAAATTTACGCCCTGGAAGTTATCAGGAGATCCCAGCACCAAGGAGGTGAATGAAGAAGCATTTTCATTATGGTACAGGTAGATGGTGGACATAGTGGCGAGACAACACAGAATTCCAAAGGGTTTGCTGGATAATTATTCTGCACAGATATGGTTTGGAGTCAGCGACAAGAAAACCTACATCTGACCCACCTGTGTGGCAAAAACAACATTCAAAATGAGACCGTTGAAGTTTCAAATTGATGAGAAATAATTCCATACCAAAGTATGTTCCTCGCTAGGGGTGGACATGGAGGTTAGAAGCAGGGTCTATCACTATTCGTTTGATGTTATGTTGTCGAATCCACTACCGGGAGAGACGCCGGATGAAACAATGACCAAAGTGTCATGGCTGCAGCTGACACCAATAATCAAGGAGCTAAACATGAAGGTACAAGGCTTTAATTAGATAATTCAAACTCTAACCAGTGTTTCTCCTCTCTTCCCTATTTTTTTAGAGTTTTAGGCCTCCAATTCTGCATCTTCTTCAATAGTGGCACCCATAATCACAGCCCTGTCGTCCACCTTATTTAATCGACCACCGGTAACCACCAAAGTTCCAATAAAAAAGAGCAAAGCACCTAAGCCACCCATAGCTACATAGAAGGCCAAGAAGGCAAAGGTTATAGTGTCTAGCCATGTCGTTGATCTCACTAGGGAGGGTCAAATGCAACTGACGTATACAAGAGCTCCAATTCAGGAAAAGCGAGAGATGGCCCCCCAGGTAACTCCTGAGCTACTTATATTCAACCCCTACTCATTTTTAAATATTCTTACATCTTCGCCTCGCACTCATCAGTCATCGCCTCACACATCATTCACTTCCAAAGACTATTCAACCCGAAGTCCATCCACTTCAACCACCATTTCAGACTCGGTCAGAGAAAAAGGGAAAAAAAATGGAGACCATGAGGTAGAGGTTAACTCCAGTACAACATTGGTAACTGAGGTTAACCAACCCTTGGTTGAACAGAGCACTTTTCAAGAACTTTTAAGTCGAGGTGGATCCTTCACTGTAGATACCACTCCTACGCCCAAGGATTTGAACCCGTTCCAAGAATAAAACTTAATACTACAGCAGGTTCAGCCTACTCCAAGCATGGGTAACCCAAGAACTCCTCCACTGCAACAGACCCAAGCGACATCACCACAGGAGCATTTAGCTATGTTAATAGCCAGAGATCAACCACTCAGGAAGAGACCACTGAACCAAGATATCTTGGGGGTAGAGAGTATGCAGACCTAGTGGACAACACAACTATACAGTTTCATTCAGCGTGTAGCCCAGCAAGTCGAAGGACTCCACACCAACCTCTAGTAGAGGTTTGATTAGAAACAGCTGCAGATTACTGCGCTTAATGAAGAGTGTGATCAGTAGAGAGTAGAAAAGGTTAACTTGCAGGAACAACTGGAGAAAGTGAAAGATGTTTTCAGGGAGCTCTAGCCAACCATCATGGCTCAGGATGACCACATATCGAGCAACATATCGGCTGGTACCCTAGTCAAATGGTCCATTCATGTCAAGACATCATGTTCAAGTCTTAGCATGGAAAATCAAGAGCTGAAGACAACACTGGCGACTAGGCCAGCACTGCCAAACCCTACTGTCGTATACATAGAGAAGGTAACAAAGTAGAAACAAGTAACCAAGATGCAGGAGACCTTGGGCACCAAGGTCAAGGATGCATACAACCTTATCAAACATTTGCACGAGTATTCAACCTCGCTGGCTATGAAGGAACAATCGATATCAGCACAAATGCAGCAAGTTTCAAAATCAATAAAGGAGGCCATAGACCCCGATGGCCTGAACAATTTGTATAACCAAGTAGAGGAGCTAGAGACTAAGATACAGAGGATTGAGGAACAATTAGCAGCTATGAAATAGGTCTTTCGAGAATTGAGACAACCAGTGAAGCTTACTTCACAAAAAATACAACAAATGGTCACTGAGGCAGAGAGAAAAATTGCAGAAGTATTCAGTAAGCTGCCGACCATTTCAGGAGAAAAAGAAGAAGAACAAATAACCACAGAAAAAAACCTCCTCATGAAGGGATGGCAACTAGCCATTTCCTACTTCGCCGAACTCAGGTCATCAACGTTGGCAAAGGTCCCCGAGTTGGGGCCCTTGTTTGGACAAGGAGAGGAAAAGGAGAAGGCAGGGACATCCATGGAGGCATGCAGAACGATGGAGACCAAGGCAGCATAAAAGGATTGACTTGGGATGAGTCAATAGCATGTGGTCGGGGCCTGTTGGGGCCCTTCTTTTGAAAATAAAATGGTTTTGAGTCGTGGATAACAGGTGGTAGAGCACAAACATGGTAGACAGAGAGTTGTCACGGTTGCGAAGAGCTAAAGAGAAGGTGGCGCAGGTGTTGCAGAAGCAAGCACAGATGGCAGAAGGGAGTGACAAGAACAAATAGTGGAACTCCCAGTGATTAGGGAGATGCAACAAACAACAGAGTGGAAAGGAAGGGAAAACTGACGGTCGTGTTGGCAAAGGAAAAAATAGGTAGTTGGCCACTGTAGACGTGGGTGGGTGTAGTGGAGAGCAGAGGAAGAGAGCCGTAGGAGAGCTCTGCTCACTTTGTTCGTTTTTTCATTCTATTCACTTTATTCAGTCTGTCTATTCTATGTGATGACATTGTAATCAGTCCTGCCAGGATCGCTCCGAGGAGCAATGTAACTATCCACTATTGTTAATTCAATATACCCTTATCTGGGTTTGATTTTCTTAGTCATATAATGTGTATCTGGTTAAGACGAATGTATTGGTCACTTTAATTTGTTTTTTCATCTTGAATATGTTCATGAGCAACAACTTGTGCAACGTAGTTAAACCCGTTCGGAGTATATAGTTCTTTTTGTCTTATTCTGTAGTCGTGATTGAGAAATATTTGATATGTTCCTAACTTTACTAAGGTCGTGTCACACCTCGGGTGAGACTCTCTTCTCTTCGGAGTAGAGTGAAGATGTCAGCGTTGTGCTAGACTAGTGCGGAAAAATTGTTGGCCTCCATCCTAAACCCGGGTCTTGCTCAGAGACCTTCTTTCTCGCCAACAATAATTGAAAGGGGAATTTAAATATGAAAAATTCAATATCTGAAAATTAGAGGATTAAACCCTTAAATATTCATATCAAAGGTTTATTTAGGCATCAAAACTAAGGGAGTAGTTTAGGGAGAAGAGAAGAAAGGTATTATTCAAGGAAATGAAGGAATTGAATATTTTATTAACAAGAACATTAGAAGTATTGCAAAAAAATGTTGTGGATTGAAAATACTAAAGGTCATGTATATTGCACTATAATAATCCATTAGTCCACAAACTTAGATTAGGAGTTGTTATCACTCCCCTCGTTTCCCAAGGCTAATAATGGAGACTGAAGGAGGTAACCTCAAACTAATATTTAGGTCTGGTAACTAGCCCTACCAAACCAGAGAGGGCTCTCTCTATGTAACTTTTACAATCAATGAGCTAGTTGTAGATGTAATGATATTAGGCTATATATAAGCTCAGTTTAATTAGGGTTGTTTTTGTTGAATTTTTTCTTGATAGGAATGTCAGTCAAGGAACTAGGTCTAGGTTTTAGGTTTGATTTCTGTTGGCTCCCTGTGATTTGCAGGATTGGAAAGAAAAAAATATACAGGGAACCACATCAAACCACTTTAGAGTCCATGGAAATAGCCTTCCTGGACTCAGAGAGGGCTCTCTCTATATAATTGTTTATAAATGATATGTCTTTATGCTTTTGTTTTGATTTTAGACTAGTTATGAAGTTCTGAGGACTTATTTGTTTTTATTGATTGGTTAATTGATAGATCAATGGTGTTATTATTTTAGGGAGTGTTTCAGCTGAATAGATATATTGTAAGAATCATTAATCCATTGGGCTATGGAGTCATAAAATATTTAATTGTTCATCAACTCTACAAGGGTTTTCATAGGGCAAGCTATCTATATCAAGTGGATCTCTTAGATTAGATGAAATATGAAATGACAGTAAGTTTTGAAAGAAGAAAAACTAAAATTCAGTTAAGAATATTTTAATTATACTTCAACAAGAATGCCTTTTAGGTAACTGTTTGAGGCAAACCAAAATATATGGCATAACATAGACGTCTTTGGCCATACTCTAATAAGAAAACCTTTAAGACGACAATACAAAAATCCTAGAATTACTTTCAAACAAAGAAAGCATTTAAGATAACAATGAGTGCAACTAAATAGCAAGATAAACCTATCTTCTTTAATCAAACACTCTAAATACCTTCAAAGTAATACTTTGAGGTAAATTAGAGGACATGGCATACCATAGACTTCCCTAGCTAGACTCTGCTAAGTATACTTCAAAGAAAGGCCTTAAAAACAATATTTCAAGCTACACCAAAGGACAGGGCATACCATAGACTTTGTTGGCTTGACCCCACTGAATTATTTCCAAGACAACAAGCTAGGTGGAACCAGAGAGAAATTAAGGATTCTCCAATCAGACCTTGCAGAAGAAAACATTGAGATAAAGAATGCAGACAGAAATAGGGTGCCAAGATAGCATATCCTAATCTAAAATTTCTATTCTTTTATCAGAGAAATAATGGACAGAATGGAAAATAGAAGGAAAACAATGACAAAGAAGGAAAACTTCAACATTAAAATAGCTCAAGAATCCTGTGAACGTGCTTGTATTATTGATTTTCAAAAAAGTTACATTACTCCAATACAATAGATATCTGCATCTCAGAGCTTCCTCAAATCCAACCTAGCAGTCATCAACTAATCAAGCAGCCAACTAGTCTACCAACTAACCAACCAACCAACCAACACTAAAAATGAATGACACATGCAATATTTAACAACAAAATGAGGAGGTGATCCTAAGCTAGGGTTTCAGATGTCATTTATTACAGAGTTAATGTGTTTTTGACCTTTGATACCATGCAAGGCCCAAGGAAAAAATATATGAGACTGGTTTACTATAATAATAACTCCTAACTTAACTTCTGAGCTAACTTTGGGATATGTTTGACTTTAAGGCTTCTTAATAAATTTTTCAATAACTGCTGAGTGGTTGAGAATATCTCTGACTGTTTGTAATAACTGTTGATGTCATTATTGAAACAAAACATGATGTAGGTGTCCAAATGTATTTCTGAAGAAGTAAATGTTTTCTGTTGAGTCATTTGAATCTGCCTCTGTCCTGATCTACCTTTTATTTATCCTTTAAACCCGTTTTTAGGCATTAAACTTGGATTTATCTTTTAAATCTCCTAATCTGCTTTATCTTTGCCTCTCTTTCTTTCAATCTTTGATCAATTTCTTTTATTCTTTAATATTCATCTCTACCTCTTGTTTTTACCCTGATCTTCCTGTGTTTGTGCCTTTAACTCTTATTTACTATTTTAATCCTTGATTTAACCTTTAATCCACTGATCTTCATTATCACAGTCCTTTGACTGTGTTTTTCTCTTTACTGTGCCTCTGTCTGCAATTTGTTGCACAGTGGATCAATATTTTGCTTCTGTGCATGTCAATGGCCACCAATGATCATGATTCATTGGTGTGCATGTGGAGATTTGGCGCTTTCGGTCCTATCGATGCAAAAACTAACTAGATAGTCACCTAGGAAGTTTATTTAGATGCTTTTGGACCCTTGAAATGAATTTCTCGCATTCCTGTCATGATACCTGCACAATAAAACAACCAATTAGTTTTTAAAACCTGCATTCATGGCTTTCTTGTGTTTATTTGGGGTTTTTGGGGTTTTGGAGCATCGCAGAGGTGTTAATAACAGATCAGGCTTAATCGCAGAGCCATAGGGCTCTAGAAAGTTTGAATCGGATGGCAGTATTGGGTTTTGGCAGGAAATGGTAAGGCAGTTTATCACATGGGATGAGGGGTGGTAAACGGTTTTGGGCAGACGTGTGTAATTCCATTCAACGGGTGACACATAGCAGAGGGTGTGAGAGGTGAAACCACTTTTTTCACAATGTTCAGGGTTGTTTAACCCTTGTTCGGAGATTGATGTGATATGCGTCGTCGATCGTTAGATCTTGGGGGGAGGAGATCAACGGCAGTCGAGAGATTTGGAGGGACGGGCAAGTCGAAAGATGTGGGGCCCAGGCGGACAGGTGGCAGGGCTTCATTGCAGAGCAGGGTTTGGTGGAAGGTGGGGCCCGAGGGTCAATAAAAATAAGTGAAGGCTCTTTTTTATAAGAGGAGGGGGAAGGTTTATATGGGGTTTTTAATAAAAAGCGGGGGTTAAAAACATTAAAACAGAGGGCTTAAATATTTATAAAGGGGCAGGGTTTATTTAATAAAATAGGGTTTTATTATAAAACAAGGGTCCCGAGAGGCTTTAATTTTTATATTTAAAACAATGTAAAAAGGGAATTTTTACATTGTTTTAGTGTAAATGAGGGAAAATGATGAAGGAGAGGGGGTTTTTGGAAAGGAAAGTGAGGAAAATGAGGAAATAATGCTTTTGGGTAAGGAATATGGTGAGGATAAGAGAATTAAGCCCAAACATGAGTTCTTAAGAGCAGCAGGGTGATTTTGAGAAGGAAAACTGAGAGATAGTGAATTAGGTTTTATGAAGATAATGAAGGCAGTGAGATTTCTGAAGATATTTGATAGTCAAGAAATGCTATCTTCAGCAGATTGTAGAAAATCCATAGTCACCTATTGAAACTGTAGAATACAGGAGGATAACAATTTGAAAGGTACAACAGTAGAGATAAGGATGAGGCCAGGTAGGTATAATTAAGAACATACTTTAATTGTAATTTTGTATAGGGTTTGAAAAGAGAGAGAGTCAGAATGGGCATGTTACATGAATTCATTCATTATAAGAGGAGAAACACATTCATGAAAATCTTATAAAACATAGCATGAAAAGAAAATTTTCTATTAATAGACTCATAATATCATCATATATAAGCATACATGTGATGGTAAGAAAACATAAAAATTCAATGTGATGGTGATTACTGTGAAAATTAATTCTAATAAGCATACCAATGGAGTCCCAAAATTATAGCTACAACATGTCTTTGATTTCACTGAAAAAATTGTACAAAAGCTCCACACTGCAAATAAAAATTATCCAACCTCTAAAATTACTTGAGTTGGACTACATATAGAAAATATAAGAGATGAAACTTCATTGGGTTGAAACCTGATCCAAAATACATTATAAATGCACCCTATGAGTCATTACCTAGAATCTAGGGAAGTTAGAAATAGTCCCCCCAAATTTAGCTAATAACTAGGAGTGTATTTATCCTTGAATAATTACATGATTCCTCCACAATGAGAGGGAAAAAAAAAAATCTCTCTTATCCAAAAGACACCTCATAGGATTGATTCAACCTCAAAATTTGGATCATTGTGGCTTGAAAATTTTCCAAAAGGAATCCAAGACAGAAGTGTTGCACCAGTTAGTAGAAGTGAAACGCCTCCTAACAGAAGCATCATGCGACTTTGAGGGTGATATTGGACGAACTTAACATATCAAAATGAAAATTTGAAGATTGGGCTAGGTAGCCCTGTGTGTCCTCTATCCATCCCAACCTTGAAACTGAGAAAATACCTCATAGAAGGCCTTCAAAAAATCCATTCTCCCAACCTTACTCCAGAAGTGCAGCACACAGGCAAAATCAGTGGCAAAAGCATGAAAAAGAGGCTATTTTTTGGGTTTTTCTCCAAAACTAGGGGTTGCCATCAAAACCTGAGACCATGTATGTAAAGTATAAGGCAAGATCTATCCATCCATGTAAAAATTTCCTCATTTCGAGGTTTTGAGGAAAAGCGTCACATTGCTGTGTGACTCTTCTGCAAAGGTTAAATTTTCAGATTTTCCAAAAAATCACAAAAAATACTCAAAATTCTCAAAATATGCTGCATTTTCATCCATGAAATCCTTGGATGATAAAATAAACATCTAAGGATGCCTCAGCTAGCAGATCCAAGTTATCTTTCTCCTTTAGCTTAATTAGGGTTTCTTTAAGCTTTTTCCTCAAATTCTTCACCCTCACTTTGGTGATTTGGTTCCTAGTGAAATAGTGTCTTTACATATGCCTCTGGAGGTTGTTATCCCTTTCTGACTTCTTCAAAAGCTTCTTAAGATGCAAATTTTCCCTGTCAATCCATATCTCTTTGTCTTGCTCAATTGCAGTAGCGATCAACTCATCAAAGGTTAGTTGACCTAATGGAGGAGATGGTTCTCTTTCCTGTTATTTTTTCCTAGTTAACCCTCTTCTTCTTGGCCTCCTTGGCTTTGTTTCAGTCTCTATGTCTTCCAGCTGATCAAAATCTACCACTTATTTTCCTTTGCCTTTGTCTGCCTCAATATTCACCCTTGGCTTGCTTTGGAGGAGCTGTTTTACTTTCAACTGCATGTTTTCTTGCTGTAGGAAGATAATCATGAAGTTTTCCCTTGAAATTATATCCTTCAACTCTACTATCTCTACATATTTTTCCCTTATTATCTCCTCAGTTGTATTGTATTTAACCTGCTCTACTATTTAAACCTCATAAGGTGCTTGTTCCTCATGTTGCTACAATGGTGACTCATCCTCATGCAAAGATGGTTGTTCCATGGTTTCTCTTTTCTCAGCTATAGTTTCAGGTGCAAACACACCTTTAGTGGTATTATGAGAAAAAACCATCCTCTTACCCTTCTCATAAGTTTGAGTGATTTCAACCCCATGCACCTTTGGAACCTCTGGTTGTCTACTTGAAGAACCAACCTCCTTTGGCTGTGCTGATGTTGATGGTGTGCTATGAATGATGGGTGGACTAGTAGTAGGCACATATGAAATTGTCTTCATGAAATTTTCCCAAGACATATTGATTGCTGATAGCTGATGCAAGACTATAAGCTTGACCAAACCATTATGGAACAAACTATGGTGATGATCTTTGCCTTTACTTTGTACCTTTTCAGTCATTTTTACCAAACTCTTGAATAAATAATTAGGAAAATTGAGTGGTTTAGTGGCAGTGAAGTGCATCAATAACCTTATTTGGTACTGGTACAGTCTTGAGAATATCCCTTCACATGTAAAGTACTTCATAATTAGCTTCATAAAAGGGGCATACTTATCAAGTAAATTCCTTAAAGGAAATATGTGCTCAGGAGCATCTTTGCAATGAGGTTTTAATAACATTTTATAATTCTCAATGTCTAAGTCCATCCCTTTGAACTGAATTTCTCCATGGTTTGGGATACCTGTTGTTGAATTAATAACATCTGCTGATATGGAAAATTAAATACATGATATTATAGCCTTATCTCTCTTGAAGCTGGTGGAAAAAAGGCTTGTCAATTGAGCATGACAATTGACGTCCTGGATTCTCTCACAAAACCTCAAAGAACCCCTATTTTCAAAAGACCTCTAAGCATAAGGAGAAGCATTGATATCCTACAAGTTGGATGGCTAAAACCTAAAATGATTACCTCCCTTATGGACCCTATTCTCACCCTCCATGAAGTTTTTCAACAAGGAAAACCCTAGCTTTATGTAGTGGATAAGGAAAGTGGAAAATTAGGAAAACAAGGGATAGTGATAGAGTGGTTTTAGGGACATAAATGGGATGGAAGGGAGTTAGGTAAAAATCCATAAAAGTTTTTAGAGGTATGGTGATGAGTTGGCTACAGGATGCAAGTGGATTTTTTTGAAATGGGCATGTGAAAGGTGCTCGAAAGGTCAAAATACAAAGTTTTCATAGTTTCCCTACAAAAACGTAGTGAACACTAGGGTTTGAATTCAAATGGTAGCAAGGAGAGGTGTGAGTGATAGCTAGTGTTTAGATAAGGCATATGGACGATATATGAAGGTTTTTAGATGGTTAAATTAGGGTTTTCCAACTGAAACCAACCAAGCATTGAGGAAACCAAAAACGTAGTGAAGAAAACCCTAAGAAGGGAGTCCACCCTTTTGCTAAATAATTTGACTTGGAAGAGGTATAAGGAGAACTGACTAGGAGGTATTTGAACCATGGGACAATAATATTTTACCCTTGGCTGGTTTTCTTGAATCTTGGAACCAAAAGCGTAGCACCCTTGCTAGAAGCGTAGTGCAACACAGCTGGATCAGTTTCTTGTTGGTTATCTTTGACCTTTTATAGATATGGAGTGTGGTGAGGATAATAGAGAATCTCTTTGAACATAAAAGGATGAAATTACTTCAATAATCTTAATTTCCTTTTATAACATCACAAAATTCGCTTTTGTGTCTTCTAGTGAAATCATACATACTTTGAGGAAAACTTTTTTTTTTCAAAAACTAACTTGATCATGTAGCATAATATTAATAAAAGACAAATTTACTTTAATTTGTTTTCCTATATTTTCTAACTCCCAATTTAAATGATTTGTATGGTGAAAATGACATCTTGTTTTCCTTCTTTCATGACATGATTGGACATTGTGGTGGCAAAACAAAAGAGACCTAGACCCTGACCTAGAGGAGGTATGTTGATTGAACTATTACCCTAGGTGATAATGGATGACATGACCTTTGAAATGATGATTACCATGAATGGAGTGAAGGGAGTAGCATTCAGACCTAGACAACATTCAGTGAAATTTTTATTATTTGAAAATTGGTTTGAAAACATGAAATTTTGACCTAGGACCACTACCAAGTAAACCTGAAAGAGTATATTTGATCACTAAAAATTTAGAAACTAACAAGAGTTACTCAAATCCTTCATTAGATAAATGTTTATAAGTATCTCACCCGTGGTTTAATTAACAAATGTTGGTACGTTAGAAACAAGTTCAATGCATGGTAGCTCTATTTATAAATCTTTTGGAAACTAGTGTTATAACCTACTAAAGCTTCCTTGGTTTGCCTAATAGTCATAAGGGTTGTACATATTTCAAAATGACTTGTATACCAAGATGTTTAAAATGCACAAATTTTATATGAAACAAAATATTAGAATGTGTCGTTTAGAATTTTCCCCTTATTCAGTTTACATGGGTTTTGGTTGAGCCTCTATAAACAATTGCTTGCATTATGATTTAATCATAACCTAAAAATAGAGTTGGATGAAGAAAGATCAAAAATATATGATGCCTTTAAGTGTGTCACCATTCATTAATTAATTAATTCATTCATACATCCAAAAAATATTTTATCTCAATAAATTTTATCACAAAAAATATATTTACATAATATGAAGAAAAATATTTCTATTTTTATGCAACGTAAAAATCACAAAATTTTATTGAGATAGTCTAAAGTTACATTTGCACATGCCATGAGGCATTCAACCTCTCAGTAAAAAATGTGGTACTAAAAAAAACGGGCTCTAAATAAACAAGTGAAGTCATTTTTCTCATGTTTCCTTCTCTTTTTTAATATGAATTTAGTGAGGATGTCTTGATCTTGGCTCCCTTCAGTTGTTATGGTATCTAGTGTAATATGTATTGCTACTGACCTAGTCCTACGACTATGCTACTATAAGTGGGGTCGAGCATCAACTGCAATAAGAAATAAATGTTAAATTCATGTTTATAGTTATTGTTATTATAATTTGTTTATTAATAAAAATAGTAGTAGAGTGTTATTTATCTCCTTCAGTAGTGGAGGGAAATGAAATAATTTTGGACATGGCCATATGTTCCTCTTTTTTTCTAGCCACATATTGTACATGCTCTAGTGTAGAAACAAGAAAGGTTATAATTAATACACCATTTCCATTTAAATAATTTTATTTGTGTCCATGGGGTCTTGGATAGACGGTGATCAGGTGATTTTTTAAGACACTCCTTGATGTGAAGTCACCAGTTCAATTCCCTACCCCGATCAAGGAGATATATTGGACATGATGAAGATGTAGTCCTACAAAGATTACAAAAAAACTACTAATTGTATTCCATAATACAATTTTTTTACAACACATGAAATACCTCTAGTACTGAGCTGAACTTTAGTCTTAAGATCAAACACTCCACCATCACTAGGCTCATGTGTTACATCTTTTGCCTAATTTTTACAATCAAGCACATTAATTTATGACAAAAAAATAATAACCAATAGATTGTACAAGTAATGATTTAGAAATTCTATTCAATGCTTTTATTTGCCTGGGTGTTATGTTGGATGGTGGAATACCGTGAAGACACCAAGCTTGTACTCAGTTCAACCATGACTTTATATTTTTACTTGAAAGTAATCTTTAGGTCCTTCTCTATCAGATCCTCTTTGAATTGTGACCCCTCCAATTTTGCATTAGAACATGAATTTTTCTTCTTCTGTGATATTATATTAAAATTGTTAACACTTTATAATTTGGATGATTTTTATTTTTTAATATACTTACAATTTTTGTGGCCAATTTTGAGAAACCATCAGGGCCAATATGATGCTTCCCATTTTTGGTTATTCTATCCATTATGGATTTGGAAGTATCTGGGAGCCTATATTTAAAACATTGAAAAATTTAATTAGATGTCTCAATGATCATAAAACATCATAATTACATTATTAAAAGTGCCTCATACCTTCCTGGTTTGGGTGGAGTCTTCCCTTCTTTTCAAGGTGCCTTATCGTGTGCATATTCCATGAGTGCTCTCCAATCCATCTCTACAATCAATGGAGGGTGCTCATGTGACCTGGCCCTTTCCATTTGAGACATGTACTAGTCTCGTAAATATTTTAAATGTAGGTCTTCCTTTTAGGTAACTCCAGATTTGTTGAAGGTACCTGCACCGAACATGTGAATCATCTTGTTAATAAGTTCATATTTTAACTTGGAACTTTGGGATTTATAGTTTGTGTGAATGGTCGGCCCAAATATTTCCAAGGTTATCTCATACAAACACATATAAAATACATCATTTCCTGCAAAATGATATTATCATTAGTTTAAAATAATCACAGACTATATGTTAATTTCATTTAGGTTGTACTTAATATTTAAAAAACTTCTTAAATACTTGGAATTTTTATATTTTCATGGGGAAATTGTAATCATATACCAAAAACGTGATTGGTAATGACCCCGTGCTAGTAACATGGGAAGATATGGGAAATTTAACTTCAAATTGTGCAATCAGATCATGCTCTGCATCCATAACATCATGTGTAGATCTTGACGTACATTGTTCATGGGCTGAAAATTTGTTGTGGGTGGTTGAGCAGGTGTACCAGTCGCAATGATTTGGTGCTCACTCATAGGTGGTGTTGGCACAAAAATGATAACAGGGTTGAGACCCCTAGTTTGTGAAAAGGGGCCAACAAAGCTCCGTTGTAGTCTAACACAATGACAAAATTTTCACCTTACCCGAAGTGGGTAAGAAGTCTTACCCGAGGCGTGATGTTATCTTATTTAGATGGGGGTTAGAATCCAGTATTGGGAAAAATCACATCAAGGATGAAAAAATCAAATAAATCAGAGGTATATTAATCATAAGCCTGATTGCACCAAGTCATGAATACTCACAAAAGAAATACTATTCAGATACAAGTATAATAAAAAATTTAAAGAATCGGACAAACATTCAGGTAATACACAGTTATGCCAGTAAATCCTCCTTCTTATTAACCCATGCAAAAATATCATTACATTTGGCTCAAGAGCCTCTTTTTAGTATTACAGACTAAAAATAGAAAAATACATAATCATATGAAACACAGTCACAACACAAATCAACTAGCTCTGCAAAAACATTTCAGTACTACCTTTTGATCCTCTTCCTTTCCACTTGTCCTTTTTTATCTTTCTGCACCTTCTGACAGTTCCAGTTCTTTCTCGAGGGCTCCTCCTTCTTTGGTATATTGTTTCTATTTCTAGAATATCATTATTTCAGCTCGGTTGTGGCTACTCCTTTCCGCCATTCCTCGAAAATTTTCATTCCTTGGCGAGCACCTTCCTCCTTTCCGGTTGTCTCTCTTGTAACTTCCCAATGACTATCTGTGCAACTTATCATTGAAATTTTAGCTTATCATTCAAATTCCTTGGTTCCTCAAAAATGAAGGCCCCAACAAGCCTCGACTATTGTTAATTGACTCATCCCTGAGTCAATCCACCATTGGCGTTATCGATGTTGTTGATGCTTCTGTTGTTTCTTCCTACATTGCTTCCCCTTGGCTGGATTATTCAAATGAAGGACCCAACTTAGGGACAAATTCTATGGCCATGTGTCTTAACTTATTGTACTTTGTGATCAATTCTATTTATATTACTGTGAAGGTAGTTTCTTGGTCTAGGAATTGAGTTGTAGTGTCTACCGTAGGTTTGGCTGGTCATGCCATCATCAAAGAGTTCCACTGCACATATGTGTCATCATTGGGCTACTGTAGTGTTTCTAAATGTGTATGCACTGACGGCTAGAGCTCCTGAAGTATTTTATTGCTTCAGGATGATTTATCTTCAATATTCTGTAATTTTGCCTCAATGTTGACACCTGATATTTGGGATTAGTGAATTTATGTAAAAAAGTGTAAGTAGAAAATAAGGATATGAAGAGACACTGGGAGATGAAGCCCAGGAGTCTCTCCCTCCCTCTATATATTCATGATCAGTCTTAACGAAAAAAAAAATGCATTTGAGGAGTTACCTCCTGACCTGACATGGTATCAGAGCCAACTCCCAAATTAGATTTTCTTCCCTTGTAACTCCCTTTTTCCATTTCTACAATCTGCCTCTGATTTGAAAGGAATGAAACAATGTGGGATTTTCTGAGAGATGGTTTACGTGGTGTGGCTAGTTTCAGCGCTGCCTTCATATTACCTCGACACCGCGGTTTCAATTGTTTACATGTGAAGGTTCAAGTAAATTTTTTGTGCCTTGGATGGTTTTAAAATAGTGTGAATGTTGTTGAAGGTCATATTTTGTGCTGCAATGTTGTGATCTAAGTGTTTTCTTTGTTGAATTTTTTGTGACTATACCAAAGTCTGTCCCCGACTGTGTTCCCAGAGAGCCAGTCTCTAATCCATCGACCATTTCCCATTCACCTCATTCTAACTCCTCCGTGCCACATTGATCCTCCTCACACTGAATCCTCTAGTCATCTCTACTCCGGTTGCGTTAATACATACCTGTACAAGGAGGTAGTGAGTTCGAGTCACGTGCACAGTTAACACCGACTCCTCCATACCACACCTCGGTATAATAGTCGATTGGCCTGACCTCCTACCGATATTGTTTACTCCAGTCCCTGACTCCATTGGACCATTCAACACCCATACCCCCTGGCCCATGTACCATAGTTTACACCCATACCCCTTTGTGCTCGTCCCAATACTGCTCTCCAAATTCAATTAATAGTGCACTCCCAATTCAATTAATACCACCCTCCCCCATATAACAACTACCTTGTATAAAAACCACCCCATATACTCCCTCCCCCATATATAACCTCCCCCTTATAACAAATATCCCAATTATACCTTTTTCCTATATATCAGAGTGCAATTTTTACACTAGAAATTCATTTTTTCCACTAGAACTGATTTTTTTTGCCACCAAAAGTACATTTTTTTTATAGTACACATATTTTAGTTCATTGATTGATATCAATTTTTTGAGTATTTCTCTTTGAAAAATATAACTATCCTAAATGGTCAAGGAAGTTAAAACACACTCTTATTTTTAATCAGTTTTGGAGAGGAATTTGTGAAGGAGAAGGAGATAATGCACCTGCAAAGCCCACCTCAGACAATGAGATTGCCATTTGGGAAAATAAGAACAACAAGGCTTATGCCTTGATTGTATCATATGTAAATGAAGAGGTGAGTCACCATATTTCACCATTATCAAATGATTTTGAAGCCTTAAATAATTTGAAGGAATTGTAGGACTCACACTCTGAACTTGAAGTTGTCCAGTTGATGATTAAAATGTTCAGTATTGAATTGAAAAATGATGATCCTCTTGCTTTAACATCAGAAGTAAGATCTATTATGAATGATATTAAAAACACTGGTTTTGAAATAGGCATTCCTCTCATATATTATGTCAAGGAACTATATCCCACTTATTCACATTATCTTGAGTTATTGTAAGCAAGTGGAAATCTCAAGGAGATTACGTTTGACTCCCTTGAGTAGAAGTTTTCTGAGAGAGAAAAGTATTTTGGGAAGACGACAACTCCACAGTATTCTGAATAAGATGTGTGTCTTGTGCATAGAGATAATAATGATGTTCAATATTCTTTTAGAGGAAGAGGTGGCCGAAGAGGAATGATAATAAGAAATTTTGGAGGTAGGGAGGGCAGACAATTTCAAGGAGAAAAGTCTAATGTGCATTGCATACATTGCAATAGAAATGGACATGATGCATCCAATTGTAAGTTTCCTTAGGACAGAATTGAGTAAAAAATAAATGAAGCCAAAGGTAAAACCCATGACAAAGATAAAGGTTAAGCACTCGAGTCTTCTCATTATGTTATGGCACTTTCCAATATTGGAGTAAATGAAGACTTGTTCAATGCTTCAATTGCTTCATGTAAAGATGATTGGTTGCTTGATTCAGCAGCAGATTTCCACATGAATTTTAGGAGATATTTTTTTGACGAATTCACTGACAATGTTTATGGAGCAGTATATTTTTCATATAAGTCAAAACTCAAGCCATTAGCACTCGCCACCATCATGCTCAATTTATTTTTCTTCCAAAATTTCTTCTACATGATGCTTTATACCTCCTAAAGTTGAGGAGAAAATTGTTGTCTTTGGTCCACATCCGCCAACAAGGATACTCCATTCATATATTTGATGCAAAGGTTGAGGTTAGAAAAGCATCAAATCACTCACTTGTCATGACGGGGAAAGAATAAGAAAGACTTCTAAAGCTGCAAGGTACCTTTGCTCGTGAAAAAAACTTTTCATACATTACTCACTATGATGAAGGTACATTTCCATCAAGTATTTTATGGCATTCTAGATTTGGATATTTGAACTATGACATCCTTCTCTTGTTGAAGAAAAATGGTGTTACTAGTTTTCCTACAATTCCTATGAAACTTAAGCAGTGTGATTCTTGTATTGTAGGAAAGCATAGCAAATAGTATTTTCATTTTTTCGTTATTCACATTCCAGAGCACATAGAAAAATTGAACTCATTCTTTTAGATTTATGTGGCCTGTTAGTGCCTAAATCCACCTTAGGCTGAAGGAAGGCAGAGTTCAAGGTAACATCATACCACGCTTAGCCTCGTAGCTAGCCCTACGAGGACATGAGAGGGCTCTCTCTAGGTCAATCTCAATGAAAATATTCAAAGGGGCTTGAGATGACTAAAACAACAACTGATCTTAGGCTAGATAAACAAATAGGAGGGTTTAATTTTGATTTTTAGGGGTTTTTGTTGGAAAAAGGGGAAATAATTTTTGGGCTTGGGGATGAGGCCAATTTCTTGTAGAGTTCAAGTTGGGGCAGGGAAGGCAGCGGCTTTGGTGTCTTAGATCAAATGAATGGATTGAAAAGACTGCTGAGGAGCTGAAGAGGGCAAGAGAGTCCAAGGATCCTCTTCAAACTGACGAAAAACACGTAAAACTAAACAAAATTTTAAGGCAGAGCACCAACATATCAATGAATTCTACCTCAAATACTCATTTGTTTAATTCAGAAGCATAGAGAAGGGAAATGACATACATATAAAATTAATGAAACTTAAAATAAAATGGAGAAGAAGATCTTCAAAACCCAGAAGCCACAAGGATCCCAACAAGTGCTGCAAAACTATGGTCTTTCCTTTGCCAAAAACTGAAAATGGATATACAATGAGGTGCCAAGCTTTTCCCAAGTATCCAACCAGTTCCCCCTTTGAAAATGACTCAGAAAATACATGATATCAACCAGCCCAACCCATTCCCATGCCTCTAGGGGTCGAGCTCATCCTTCTAGGAGCTGTTTCAACCAATTCTAAACATGGAATTAAAATCTAGGCAGCCAAACAACTTGCCTCTATATGCTAGGACACTGATCCATTCACTTAATTTTCACTTTTTGGTGAATGAATCCTCTAGAACAAGTAAAAACATGTCAAATTTACATCATAGTCATCAAATTACATCATGGTAGGTCAATCATCACATGGAAAAGCAAAACTAGTCAAAACTTGGCGAATTTCTGAGCTGAAGAGTGAAAATGAGGCAAAATTTCTCTATGCGTCACGCTCAAAAACTCAATGCGTCGCGCCACTTTGAGCTTGTTTTTTGGGCACTTCCCGAAGTCCAAATTGAGCTCATGATAGCTCTTTGGAAATCCCTAGATGTCTGCTATCCAACCCAAGTGAATTTTTCAATTTAGATGTCATTTGCCCCTCCAAAACTACAATATCCCAAGACTGGTTCCTGCTGGTGCAAAAAGTGGTAGAAAGGCCATTTTTGGAGTGTTTTTGACCTTTAAGACCACCCAAAACTTCATGAAATCTCTCAACCATTCCTGAGCATGCATAATTTATCATAAAAAAACCAAAAATGTAAATTTTTCCTCCAAAAGATGTCCCAATCATAAGCGCGCGTCGGGTGGCGCGACGCGTCGGGCGGAAAAACCTGTTTTGCAACCAAAATTTCAAAAATGACAAAATTTACTCCAAATTTGCTGAAACTTGGAGTAAAGGACCGTCATCAAGTACTATGCTCAGTCAAGGAAGCGTCCGCCAAGATTTGGAATCTAACATGCCTTTTTCGCCTCTTCGATGCCTTCTTGGTGCATGTAGTTCAGTAGTGAAAACACTGTCTCGGTCCTATGAGCTATCTGTGTCCATCTCCACGATGTTTGAAAGTCTATGTAAAATTAATGTTTGACCTATATGAGATGGAAAACAACAATTTGGTGTATTTGCATCTGATTTCCAAATGTGTGTCAAAGTCAAAGCAACTGCGGAAAAAGGGACAGTGGGTAAGATGACTGTCAAATGCAATCTAACATGTGAGAAAAGTCACTTGACCTTTGAGAATTGGGATTTGAGTATTTTTACAAATGGTGTGGGAGAGGGAGGGTGATGGGAATTGTAGTTTTAGAAATAGGGATAAATGAAATGAAAAGATATATTTAAGTTAAGTGAAATCAAGGATGTAAAGACAGTCCTTGCATGTTTTGGGAATTGGGATTTATAAATGATATGAAGGAAAGAAAGTGGTAGAAAGTGGTAGATTTTTTGGATGAAAACATTCGAACAAGGGATATAAATAGCTTTGGGATAAAGGGGAATGGGGAGAGATTGTATGATGATAGTGTGACAATGGAGAAAGGGAAAATAGGGGGCACATGTTCAGCACCAAAACAAAAATTTAAACCTTTGATTTCAAAACAAGGAGCGATTTTGACAAAATAATAAATTTTATGTTTCACCAACCAAATTCTCATATCCTCCTCTTCAAATCACAGCCAACACAAGCTAAAATTAATGTCAAGGGCACACAAACACTTAATTGGAGCAAGAGAGTTGAGTCATTTTGAAAAATTGGGAGGCAATGATGAAATTTAGGCTTGGAGGCTCTATGTGCCGCACCCCAGCCCAACACGCTGCGTAGGCTGGATGCACCGTGCCAGTGTTAATTTACACTGGGAAAAATTTCTCTATGCGTCGCGCACCTTCAGTGCGTCGCGCTCCTACCCAATGCGCCGCGCCATAAATAGTGCATTTTGCAGGAGGATTTTGCAGGCCTTCCCGATGTCCAAATTGGGCGCATGATAGCTCGTTGGAAAGATATTTGAGTCTAATTTCCAACCCAAGTAGAATTTTTCAATTTTGAGTTCATTTTCCTTGTCATAAATCAAATCTCCCAAAACTTGTCAAAATGATCAGAATGAGGCTGCCTCAAGGCAGAGTGCTGTTGCAGTCAACTTTTGAAGGTCTTAATCAACTCCAAATTGAGCTCATGATAGCTCATTGGAAATATATTTGTGTCTAGGTATCATTTTACTCATCAAGAAAGTCATTTGGCCAACCAAGCTAGGCGAAATTTTGATTTTCCCAAGGTCACTTCAGAGGTGCATTCAATTCTCCTGAGGCAACGGTATTTTTGACATTTCTCTAAAACCATGACACCTGTGTAAAAAGTGAAGGAGGTTTTTCTTCTTTGGCATGTTTTGGAAAAAATGATCTCTTATTTTTCCCAAATTCATCTTTTATTGCTCAGAAACATCATTTGAGTGAAACCTATCCCAATGTGTGAAACCAGGGATTTGTTGAAATGAAGCGAAATGAAGGGGATAAGGGGCTTCTAAATTCTTGAGAAAATTTTGGGAAGTAGGGAGGGATGTTAGGAATTAGGGGAAAGTGGAATTTCAGGGATTGAGTGAGGGGAAGGGGTCCAAAAGGGAAAAACACAGGCCTAGCCTAGAAAATTGCCAAGTTGTAGCAAGAAACTAGGGTTTGTGCAAAAATGAGGAATTTGGGGGATATCAGTGATGGGAAGTGTTTAATAAGGTAAATTAAGGATAGGGGAAGGTGTATGAAGATCAGGATACAATTTTGGCTGATTATTTGACCATCCAAGAGAAATTACCTCCAAAACCCTAGGAGAGGGAAATGGACCTTACCTAGGCATAACTGAAGCATGAACAAGCTGTAAAATGACCCGTTGGAACCTGACATGATGATGAAAACATCTGAATGATGGTACACTCAGTTGAATGGTGACATGGATCGACATTTGGACAACTCTGGAAGGAGTGAAAGAAAACCCTAGACCTAATGCTAGTGACCAAATTTTGCTTGAAGATTCACTGAAATGACAAAATTTGACCTTGACATCTTAAAATCACTTTGTAAGAGCATGTTTGATCACTGAAGGAAGGATGCAAAGGCTGACACTAACATGGCCCAATTTCTATTCCTTCTCTAAATGGAAATAAATATATGATGACATTTATTGATGACTACACTAGAATGTGTTGGGTTTATTTATTGAAGAAAAAATATGATGCTTTTCAAACATTCAAGAACTTTCATGCATGGATTGAAAATCATGCACAATCTCATATTGTCTCTATTCGTACTGATAATGGAAAGAAATTCACTTTAAATTAATTTGAAAATTGTCTTCACCAGCATAGGATCAAACATCAAATAATTGTGCCTTATAATCCCCAATACAACGAAGTATCTGAAGAATGAACAAGAAAATCTTAAATATGGTATGTTCCATGATTTTTTTAAAGAATGTTAAACTGATTTTTTGGGCTGATGTAGTTCTATGTGTTTTATATATAAATAATATGTGTCCTTATAATGCTATTAGAAACAAGACTCCTTATGAAATGTGGTATGGCCACATTCCTTCGGTAAATAATCTCAGGGTCTTTGGTTCCATCTGTTATGCCTTGATACCTAAGGAACAAAGAAACAAAATTGGTGAAAAGAGTCATAAGTGTATCTTCTTAGGGAATTCAAATACCTCCAAAGCATAATGTCTCTATGATGAATTTAATAAGAAGTTCTTAGAATCTATAGATGTGATATTTCTTGAATTTTCCAAAGCTGACAATGTTGTTGAGCGGTAGCTTGATCGCTTAGATATATTTAGATGTGCAAAGTAGTTTCTAGAATTTGATAATTAGATTCCACATCTTAAAGGGGGGATTCCTATATTGGATCAATATGTGGAATATTCTTCTCAAGCACTCTCTCCCCCACATGAAGCTCCAACCATAGATGACTCTTTGAGTGATGTGATTGAAAGAATTGGGAGACTAAATCTTGATTCAACCCCAACTCAATCAACTTAGTAGCATGTGACATCTTAGAAAGGTCCTCGAAAATGGCTAACAAAGACACTTGAAAGTGTTCATCCTGATGAGGTTGGAAAGATAGGAACAAGAAGTACAACCGGGAAAAATGGAGGTGATGTAGATAATTCTAATTCACCTATTGATATATATGTTTCTTATTATTGCGAGCTGAATTTGTCTATAGATTTTGAACCAACTTCCCTCAAAGAATCTACTTCTCATGATGAATGGAAAGAAGCGAAGCAGAAACAATATGATTCCTTGACAAAAAATGAAACCTGAAAGGTAGTTGATCCTCCATTGGGAGCCAAACCAATTGGATACAAGTGGGTCTATAAGAACAAGTATAAAGTTGTTGGCTCACTTGAAAAGCACAAAGCTAGGCTTGTGGAAATTTTTTTTGCACAGATGGAAGGGGTAAAATGTGCAGATACTTTTTAACCCGTAGCAAAATGGGATATCATCTGGACACTCTTTGCCTTGGAAGCTCAAAACAGTTGAAAATTCCATCAAATGGATGTAAAAATGTCTTTCTTGAATGGAGATCTAAAAGAGATTTTTTTTATGTCTCAGCCAAAAGGTTTTGTTATGAGGGGTCAAGAACACAAAGTATGGAAGCTTGTGAAATCCTTGTATGGCCTCAAGTAAGCACCACGCGCCTGGTGTGAGAATTTAATTGAGCATATTTTGAAACTCAACTTCAAACATTATGATATTGATGATGCAATTTTGTATTTCAAGAAAGTTGGAAAAAAAGTTGTATATATTGTGGTGTATGTAGATGATATTTTGATAATAGTGAATAGTGAGAGCTACATTGCATCCATAAAGAAGGAATTGAGGAAATTTTTTGACATGGATGACTTGGGCTATGTTCACTAATATCTTGGTATTGAAGTAACTCAACGTCTAAATTTTATATTCCTCTCTCGGAAGAAGTACATTAGAAATCCATTGAACATGTTTGGCATGTGTGAGTGCAATCCTTTGACTACTCCAATGGAACAAAACTTGAAGCTCACATCCATTGAAGGAAAATAATTTGAGGATGCAACAAAGTATAGATAGATTGTAGGATGTCTCAACTACCTGAGTACTACCAGGCCATAAATTTAATTTGTTATTGGAATCATTTCCAGTTTTATGAAAAAACCTTGTGAGCGACATTGGTGTTCTGCAAAAAGAGTTCTAAATTACTTGAAGGGAACTCAAGAATTTGAAATTAGTATACACAGGTGGGATTCTTCAGCTTGATTGGATAATCTGATTCAGACTTCAATGGAGATAAAGAAGTTAGGGTATCTACTTCAGGTTATGTTATGAGTCTGGGATCAAGAGTTGTCTCCTGGAGCTCATGCCAAAAATCAGTTCCAACAGGTTCTACAACTGAGGCAGAGTATGTAGTAGTAGCTAAAGCAACAAAGATAATTGTGTGGCTCGGAAAAATTCTAAAATATTTGTAGGAGAAAAAAATGCATTCAACTCCTCTCATGATTGAAAACACTTTTGTGATAAAGTTGGCCAAGAACCCAAAGTTGCATGATCGAATGAAGCAAATAAATACAAAATACCATCTGATTTGACAACATGTTGAGGTCAAGAGAATCCATCTATGCCATTGTTCCACAAATGAGTAGATTGAAGACATCTTCACTAAAGTGCTTGGAAGAGAAAATTTTTAAATATTTAGAATGATTCTTGGACTCACCAACATCCCTTCATATTAAGAGGGGGAATGTTGACACCTCATCTTTGGAATTAGGAAATTTATGAAAAATAGTGTAAATAGAAAATAAAGATATGAAGAGACACTAGGAGATGAATCCCAAGACTCTCTCACTCCATGTATATATTTATGATCATTTTTAATGAAAAAACATAATCCATTTGAGGAGTTACCCCCTGGCCTGACACTCAAGAACATCTACTTCGGCAAGGATCACCTTCCACTGGCTCTTCTCCTTGGTGCCCCTAGACTGGTTGAATAGTTGATTGACATAAATACACAGGGGGTAGATATGTTAGTTCTTCCTTACTAGGCATCCTAACTAGTCCTTAACTTGTTGAAGTAGAGTGTGAGCTTCCTCCGCTGTGTAGATGAGCGAGGCTTTGAGGGCAGATGCATCTCCCATTTTCTACTTGATCTTAGCTTCATATTCCATTGTAGGGTCTAGAAATTCCTGCTATGTGGCAACAAGATTCTGTTTGATCTCGAGGTTGGATTAAATTAGATCGTGAAATGCTTACTAGATGTGATCGCAACATTCAACAAGTGTACAAGAAAAAAAACCCTATGGGGAATTAGGAACTGCATCAGAGACTGAAGTCCATAGTACTTGGAATTTTTTTGTGGTCTAATCCAATTGACTAATTCAGTGGATCAATAAAATGCTCAAATTTAAAAGTGCTCAAAATTTCTCGAAACTGGAGCCAAAGGGAAAATATCGTCCCCCTTAATTCGATGCAACTCGTTTCATTAAAAACCGATATCGTATGCTTTCGATATAACATTCTGATTGATTTGTCAAACAACTAAAATTTAAAAATGTGGTTACAGGGATGCCGAGTTAGCCGTTTGTACACTGATTCGGCAATGATTGGATAGGGTACATGTACTTTTATTGGAAATGTTTTAAGTGACAAGTGTCACATCCTAGTTGGTTGTTATTGGTGTGATTTGATTGGTTCGGGGCTCGTTGAGGTGGTCTAATCCAGAGAGGCAATGTAGGCTAGTGTAAGGCTACCATGGGACCTCCCGAGATTGGTGTAAAATATTTTATGGGATCTAAACCAACCTCCACAGGATTGGAACGCACAACCAACCAACTAGCACCAAAGCCCTTGAATGACCATTCTACTATGTTCCTTATTAAACTATGGGCTTCGACTTTTATTTAAAGAGTAATGGGAATGTAGTTGGGGGTCAAGGGGCATGGTTAACCCCTGAACCCATAGCACAGTTAAGTTTTATGTTATATTCGAACCATCGCAGCTAAACTGGAGTCACTACATGATAAACCTTCATAGTAACCAGCGGTTCCTAAGTCCTGTCACATGCAACCATTATATTTTATGGCACAATTCCACCACCGGTTAACTAGCTGTCAAACCTCTGGAGGTCACGATATGTGAACACATATGACGTTTAAGTTTTATGTTACACTAGAGGTTTGGTTAGGAGTTGGCAGGAGTGGAACTTGCCTTGAGTAAGGTTCCAGACATCCAAACCACAACTCCAACCATAGTTTCAATACTGGGTTCGGTTAATGTTTGGCACACATGAATTCAAATGTGACCACTGGTGGTTGTAACCTGACCATAACACAACCTCAGTTCCAAGTATAGTTAAGAAAACATCGGGTAGTTCGTTCAAATTGACCCCTGATCTGACGATGATGACTACACCAAGTGGCATGAATTTATCGATTCGTTGGGTGACATAGTCTATTTAATGAATTGACAAATTTCACCCAAACTACTGGGAATCTCGCAGACGCAGGGAAAAATTGTCACTCCACGTGGCCGTAAAAGGAATATTTTGTAGGATGGATAGAAGGTGGGTATGATCTGGAGGACAGTTAGCAGGAAAACTTCTATGGGGAATAACTCAATCAATTTTCAAACTTTTTGAGTGTTGAAAGTGCCCAAATAGTAGTTTTTGACTATTCTGGAGCCATTGAAGACATTTTTTTAGCATTTTGAGCATGGTATATTGATGTAAACAAATATATTTTTGAGAATAATGAAAGAGGCCCAACATTGGAAGCTGGACCAGAATATGTAGCCCAGGAGGGGTGAATTCCTTCATCATTTTTTGTCTTGTGTATGATGTTATGGTATTGTTGTCTCCATTATTTTCTGCAAAATAGAGTTAAAAATCATGTTTATGTGTTAATTTAATTGACATTATTTCATAAAAAAAATCTAAACTTTTCACTTTCAATTTTCACCATAAACTTCAAGTTTACATATACATATCAGTTTGGTATCAGAGCTTAGGTTATTTGGTTGTTTTGAGGGTTTAATATTGCTGCAAGTGTTTCTGATACTTACAAGGTTGAAGCTCAAAATAAGAGAATGAAATCTTGTGGTAGCAAGTCCTCAAGCTAAGTCAACGAGAGCACATTTTCCATAATATCGACCACCATTTTCACCTCAAGTTTCACCAAAATCTTTACCAGTCATGGAATATGAAGGAGAGTTTGACAATATGTGATGAGAAGGTTTACAGAAATGAATTCTTTAACATGAAACAAGGGTGAAATTTCTCTATGAAGAGAGGAATACAAGATTCCAAGGTGAGATCTCCAATCCTCCAAAGGGAGATGAAGATAAGCCTCAAGGTGAGATCTCCAATCCTCCAAAGGGAGATGGAGATAAGCCTCCAAACGGAAATGGAGGAGATGGAGACAAGCCTCCAAAAGGGAATGGAAGGAATGGTGATAAACCACCTCTTTCTCCACCCTTCTCTTCACCTCCATCCTCACCATAATCTTCACCTTCTTCATCTTCTACATCAACCCCTTCACAAACACCTCCACATTCTCTAAAGGGACATGGTAAAACTCCATTTTTGAAACTTGACATGAATTTTAAATTTCCTATGTATAATGGAGAGGTAAATGCTGAGAAATTAGATAATTGGGTTCGTCAGCTTGAAGTGTATTACAAGATACGAAGGATCAAAGATGATGAGACCAAGATTCAACTTGCTTCATTAAGGTGGGAAAGTGTGACAATTATTTGGTGGGAAGCCAAGACTGGAGGACATGAAGAAACATGGTAAGGTGTAATATTATTGGAATGATTTTGTTGCTACATTAAGAAGACAATTTTATCCTTTGGCATACTGCAAAAATCTATCATGGATTGGAAAAACTTTAGCCAATTAAAGGGTCAAAGTGTGCAAAGTTATACCCAAGAGTTTAGAAGGAGAGCATTGATTTTGGGTGTAGATTTATTCTCTCAAGATACTTTACTCAAATACAATAGAGGTTTACATATCTACTTGAGACACACAATTCTCATTTTGAACCCTACAAATTTAGATGAAGTTTGTGTACAGGCCACACATCTAGAAGCAAGAGGGAAAAATGTTTCTGATGAAACAAATGAGAACTCTTTGAGCTTGGAGAAAAAGGAAAGGGAAAGTTCAAAGGAAAAGGGAAGAATAATGCTTCCATAAGTATGGAGAAAGAAAAAATTACATGCAAATATTGTTCCAAAGAGGACCATGATGAAGATCATTGCTGGAAACTTCATCCTGAGATGAAACCCAAAAATTTTAAAAACAAGGAGAAAGAAAAGGTTCTTGCAACTAAACAAAATGATTTAGGATCAGACTCCCATGATGAAACAAAGATCATAGCCATTGGATTTAAAGTTAAGGACATGTCAAGTACTATTTATTCAAATTATATTAATGAAACTCAAAATGAAAAAACAAGAATATAGATTTTCCACATTAGAGTTGTTTCAAAACATACCAAGATAGATACATTGTTTGATAGTGGATCAGAATAAAACCTTATCTCTAAAGAGATTGTCAAGAACTTGAATTTATAAACCATTCCTCATCCTAAACCTTATCCTTTAGGTTGGGTATGTGAGAATGAAAAATTTCAAGTGACAAGGAAATGCACTTTTAGATTTTCCATCACTACAAACTTAATTGATGAGGTTGAACTTGATGTAGCTCTGCTTAATATATGTGGTATTATTTTGGGAAGCCCATATCTATATGATAGGAGAGATATTTTTCATCACCATGAGAATAAATATCATTTTTTCAATATGGGAATGAGTACATTGGTAGATCATATAATAATAAATTGAGTTTATCTCTTGTGAATGTTGAACAAATGAAGATAATTGTTATTTTTAGTCAGAATTTTTCATTGTTAATGTTCAAGCACAAATATGTTGAGGCATATAAAGCATTTAAAGGATATGAATCAAGTTTAAAATCTGATTCAATTGAGGTTTCTACTCCATGTGATAATATGTTTCATGATTCTAACTTGTTGCCTCCAAAAAGAGGTAAACAACATGAAATGAAATTGCAGCAGGATGCATCATTGTTGAACATTGGTGTGAACAAGATGCAAGTGTTAAAGAACGGGGGATCAAAAATTAAATGCAAAATGTATTTGAAAAAGAGGAAATTGGTTCTAAAACACATTATTGTGGTTTTCATAATCATTTGTCTTTGAAGAAGGATGGTTCATGGCGATGGCGATCAAATTTGGTAAAGAGTCGAGCCAAGCGCAAGGCTAGACATGCTAAGTATCATTATGGCGACAATGTTCAAGGTGAAGCAAACTTGAAAATGAATAAATTTCCTTTGATTGAAGACCAAGGAGGGAATTTTATATTCCCTAAAGGGAAGTTTTATGTTCTACATATCTTGGGAAATAGCAGCAAGATATCATCTTTGACGAAAAAGGACTCCAAAATTAGGGAAAATGAAGTATCTTCATGAAAATCTAAAAGCAAAAAATCCAAACAAAGTTAAGTGGATTGAGACTAGAAGGGTGGAGGTCCAAAAGCTTCCATTGGGGAGGAATGATCCGATGGATCAGTAAAATGCTCAAATTTAAAAGTGCTCGAAACAAATCAGAACCGGCTCCAAAGTGAAGATATTTTCACACTGAATCCAACGCAACTTGTTTCATTCAAAAATAATATCATATGATCTTGATATCAAGTTCTAATTGATTTGGAAAATAACTAAAATTTAAAAATGTGGTGGCAGGGATGCCCAGTCAGGAGTCTGTATGATGACTGGGAAATGACTGGACAAGGTACATGTATTTGTATTGGCCAATGTATGAGTGACAAGTGTCACATCTTGGTTGGTTTTTATTGTTGATATTCGATTGGTTTAGGGTTCGTTGAGGTGGTCCAATCAGGAGAGGCCACGTGGCGACCTCCTGAGATTGGTGTAAAATATTGTTTGGGGTCTCAACTGATCTCCACATGATTCGAACACACAACCAACGGATGTTGAAAATGCAGCAAGATGATGGAGCTTAGTGAAATGAAGTCACCTTCACTAAGTGGGCCCGCAGGCAAATTCTGGCGCAAAGTCTATTTTTAGACATATGGAGCATGGTTCGGGGATTCCAGTATGAGATTCTTGGAGCATCATGTTGGCAAAAATAGATGGGACTCTGCCTTTGCACCCAGGTCGAAGCATAGGTCAAGCTCCTCCATTTTTTAGACCGCTCCTGCAATGAGGGTACTCAACATTACTTTACCCTAAATGGACTCTAAACAAATGCTTTGCTTCTGAGTTACTCGCCTACGTATGGCTCGTATCCATGAGGAATTATGCTATTCAAGGGGTTTGATGTGGGCATCATACATGGCTGATCACAGACTCTGGCAGAAGTTTAGAGGAGTTAATGAGACAGATAGTGGAGTTGTGTTCTGTTTATTTTAGTTGAACTAGTTGAGATTAGCTTAACTAGCTAATCAATTAGTTATGAGTGGAGTGAATTAAATATTATTTAATTCATTAATTAGTAACTCATTATTCAACTCAAGAACACATCAGTTCACTACAGTGCATGATCAGTTCAGTGGAGACCAGTGAAAGAGGTAGATGAAAGGGTGGAGTTAGCTATCAGTGGCGACATCAGTTGTGCATGAGATTTGCACCACACTTCGAGGATTTGTCCATGAAAATTGCGCAGTCAAGCCAAGGAGATTCGAACATTGGATCTCTATAGACAAAATTCCCGATCATATTAATAGAGGAAAGGCATCGATGCGAGTTTTGAACTTCAGAATCTGCTTTCAAAACTGGAAGCCAGATTGTGTAACTCTATGAAATTACCGAAAGACTCGTGAGGAGTATTGTACTGAGTTTGTTACTTTATTTCTCCATTATAATATACACAATAGCTGCGGGGTTTTCAGCTATAAGCTTTCCCCATACATACTGTGTTAATGTGTATGATGATTTGATATGTTATCGCTTGATTTTATTTCCGCATGTTTGATGATCTGAGTGGAAGAGATTATGTGTTGCATATAAATTCGAATTGTATGTGATCAGGATAGTCTCGGTGGATAATTAATCATTATTCAGCAAAATTCTACATGGTATCGGAGCTATTGAAGCAGAGATTGATCATCACAGTGATTACAAACTTATTTCGGTAGACAGAGTCTGCATGCGGGCCAGGTAGCCTCCGGATTCATCTTTCTTCTGAAA
>CM076581.1:1288314375-1288456209 GCA_034641835.2 Pinus albicaulis | reverse complement strand
TTTGTTGTAAAAGGTCATATTTGTAATTTGATGAAAAGGTCATGTTGATACCTATGATGTAAAATTGTAATATTCAGTCATGTAAGGACTTGTTCAAATGTGTAAACTCACTTAGTTGGGTACTTGAGTCAAATTTGTAAACCCACTTGGTTGGGTAGTTGAGTCAAATGTGTAAACCCACTTGGTTGGGTACTTGAGTCACATATGTAAATCCACTTGGTTGGATCATTGATGTAATTATGAGTCCTTGGTGATAGGAAAGGTCATAGAGTCATGTAATTCATTGAATTTTGTGTTGAAGTCTCAACATGAACTCATAGGGAGCATGGTAACTTCAATGCACATCAGATCTACAGAGCTCTTCTTTCTGCAAGGAAAGAAAAACCTTGTGTTGATGTTGATTCGCCCTTTGCCCTTGATGTCAAAAGGGGAGAGTAGCATGGTGTTTGAATAAGGGGAGAGTATCATAATGGTTATAATCAATGTATCTATCTGTTGTGGTGATCAAACACCATCAAAGTTTCCATCAAGTCCAAAGGGGGAGATTGTTGGCATGTGTTTTCCTTGATGGCAACCTACTTGATGAAATAAGATTGTTGGTGATATGATGCAATGTGTTGTCCTTGATGGCAACCTATTTGATGAAGTTGTTCTTGATGGAAACGTATTGTACTTGATGGAAACCTACTTGATAAATTAAGGAGGAGATTGTTGACAATGTGATACAATGTATTGACTTTGATGGAACCTGCTTGATGAAGTTATTGATGATGTATCTATGTGTTAAAAGGAAGGATGATGTATCTGTAGATCAACTTAGAAGTAACAGAAGAAAGGAATTCCAGTAAGTATCAGAAAATGATAAATATGATGTGTCACAAAGCATACGCGAGTTCGTTACGGCGAAGTAGCGTATTTACGCGAAAAATACATGCCAAGTCGCGTATGCCCATTTGCGCTCTAAATTTAGAATACCAAGGGGTGTTACCATGGTATTAACCCATTGTATTGAGCGCTGGATTATCTATTTGATCCCGTCCAGGAATACCATTAGTAGTGGTGTGGTTTTGGCTCATGGTTTTGATAAAGGCTAAATCTATATAAGGAGAAGAAGATCATTGTGCAAAGTGTGTGCAAGGATCTGGGCTTTAATGAATACGTCACTCTGAAGTATATCTGCATGGTTGAAATCTGTTCTTAATTGATAGATCTGAGTCTATGATGCACCTATGAATATGATGAAGGTTCAAAATCTCTAGATCTGAAAATGGTGAATCTCTAGGATGATCTGAAAAGAAGTGATGAAGATCTGGCGCAAATCTATTGAAGAAATTGAAGAAATCTGGGTAAGTTCATAGATCTGGTCTGTTCTACAAATTTTATCTTTTATAGATCCATACGCAGGTTCGTGTCGTGAAAAGCGTGTGTATACGTGGATATGATTAGATAAAAGCGCGTATGGGAAGTTAGGGTTTTTATGTAAAATGCACAGATGTATACGCAGGTTCATTTCATGAAAAGCGCGTGTATACGCAGGTCTGATTAATTAAAAGTGCGTATGATATCTGAACTGGTGGTTGCTCAAGGTTGAAAGTGTTTCTGCATATTTATCCTGAAGTCTGGGTTATCTTTGATATTCTAGTTACAATGGTTTCACTGTTCTGTTGGAAGCAATAAGCAAAGTACGTTTGTTGATATGTGAAGGGTTGTGTTGAAGTTGCTTGATCCAGTTTGAAAATTGATGAAACGTGGTCTGCAGTGGTGCTTAGGGTCGAAGCCTTTAGTAAGGGGGTAGTAGCTCCCATCCAGTGATAACTGGTAAACGAGAGCAGGGGGTAGTAGCTCCCTTCCAGGAAAGGCTGGTAAACAAGAGCAGGGGGTTGTAGCTCCCTTCCAGGAGAGGCTGGTAAACGAGAGAAGGTTGTAGCCTTCTGTAGGTGGGTGCCTGCATACTGGTATGAGTCTGCGCCTGTACATTGTTGTAAGATGTTTTCTTTATAATAAATATTGAGGACTGAGACGACAGCAACGGTGGTTTTCTCCCGAATTGGGTTTCCACCTAAAATCCTGGTATTCATGTGTGATGCTTATGTGTGTTGATTTATTCTGTTCTTACTGCACATGTCTACTGCTTCCTAAACATGTAATGAATGTATGATGAAATAATCTAAGATAAGAACTATCTGCATAATAATAAATCTGAGAATACGTGAGTTTCCTTAAGGATATCTGCGTATATACGCTAGTTTAGTTCTGTAAAGTAGTGTATGGGTGTTTGAGAAAAGAAAAGTGTAAATTTGATTGCAGATCAAGATACTGATTCACCCCCCCTCTCAGTATCTTTCCCAACATGCTGAAGCTAAGCAAGTCTTAAATTCTTGATATAACAATGCTTGTGGTATCCACCACATAGAAATGACCATTGCACAAAACATCATGTGAAAAGATATTTTTTTCTTTCTCTCTTCACTGATTAGATTGAAGCAATCAAACATTGTCGCAATTTCAAAATGTTTTCCTCTACGTCAAGGGCTCCACCAAACTCATTGAATCTCATTATTGTTTCCAGTCCATTCTACAAATTTTCCATCGAATTTATGGATTATAACCCAACCTCATACAATGACCATAAATACATCATTTTTGATATCAATTACTTCACAACATGGGACAAGTTGATGCCCATGTTCAATAAAACCGTATTTACCCTATTTCTTATTTAACCATGTAATTTCTCAATTTAGGGTTTTGAAACAATTAGTATCTGACCGCGACCAACATTTAGAGAATGAATTTTGGAATGAGCTAGCTTCAATGTTTGGTTTTTACCACCAGTATTCATCATCTCACTACTCGTAAGGTAATATACAAGTTAAGTGGTAAAAAATATCATTAAGACAATGCTTCAACAAATGGTGAATAAATACATGACCATGGAATTTGATGTTCTTCCCAACATTACAAGCATATGGAACTTCTGTTAACACCACCACTAAGTTCACTCCTATCCATATTTTATATGGAGAAAAGGAAATATTACCAATGTAGCGCCAAATCCCCCCCCCGTCCTACCCTTTAGCTGACAATCAAACTTCTCCATGATATATATCCATTAGAGCATAAGATATTAATGTTTCAATGTGCAAATGAATATGACCATGTTTCTTTAAAAACATTGAATATGCCAAGAAATGGGCCAAAGTCCAATATGACTAAAAATTTCACCTTCATGTCTATCATGCATGTGATCCAATCCTTCTTTATGACCAGGTTCATGATATTCTGGGGCATGGAAAGTTCAAACCTTTATGGTGAGGCCCTTACATTGTCAAACAATGTTTGGGAAAGTGGGAATACATACCTGAGGTTCCATAAGGATAAATTCTCCTTATCACTTATACTTCACTCTACCTTAATAAATTCTACCCTTAAGAGTTTCCTTATAATGCATATTTTTTTTTTCATATCATGTCAGTAGGTTCACATTCTTCTCCATCTCATTGGTTTTATTCTTGCATATTTTATGTTGATCCATCACCCAAATCATATATTTTTATGTTAAAATACTACATTTGGGCAGAAATTCCGACGACAGAAACCTACAGAACAAATAAAATCGAAAAAAGTGTCAGAAGTTAAATGTATTTTTTGTTTTTTTCTATAATCTTGACACCCATCGAATATCCAATGAGAGTTTTTAGCGGTCGAATATTCAACAGAATGTCCTATCCCATTGATTATCTAAAATTTTTCCTATAATCCATTTTGTTGTCGAATATCTGACGAGATTTATTTTACCGTCAAATATCAACGCTATATCCAATATGAAAATGCGTTGTCCAATTTTTGACAAATGGAAAATAACTATTTCATAACGTTTAGTTCCACCATTAATGGTTTTTTCGATAACACCATCTAATATGGGACTGCTTTACGTTGATCAGTTTAACTAATTAAAATAAATATAAAATAAATATTATAATTAAATATAATATTAGTAATATATAATTGATATATGTTAATATTTGTTTTTTTATCCAACTCACGGGGAATTAAACATTGAATCTATTGCTTTACACATGACTTAGGAACAAGGCAATAACCAATTTAGCTACACCCCGTGGTCTTAATATATGTTAATATTAGTATCTATAATATATTAATATTAATATAATATTATATGACATATATATATATATAGGACCTAACATCATATAACTTTTACATAGTTGCTATATATATTAGTTGTGATTATTTGAAAGGTTGTACATTTATTTTGAGGTTAATTTTTGAACAAAATCTTCATTGAAAGTTTGGTGACAAAAAATGTCACATAACATTCCTCAAGGAGGCCAAGGATACGTGGGATCAACATCAAGGGATTTTGAGGATCGAAAATGTTATTTCCCTTGTAGAAATTACAAGGGCTTGAGGCCAAGGAGAATTCTAATAAAATAAGCTAAAAATCATTGTAGAGACTATGAACATGTTGAAGGTCGACATGGATATCATCCATTTGTAAGTTATTGATTATATGAATTTGTATTGTAGATTGTTTTTATAAATATTGATATGTATGTTGTATTTTATATTGTATGTATTTTTATTTTAAAGTATATTATCTTTAAATTGTAAATTCATTTTATAATATTCTTTTGGGATGTGTTTGAACTATGTTGTCATCTTGACATGGACTAGAAATATTATTTGATTATTTTCGTTAGGGTCGATTAAGGGGTTAGGTCATGTTAGGGGTAAATTACTTTATGGGAGTAGGGATAAGGGGTTATTTTTTAAGGGGTAAGGGGTTAGGGGTTAGGGTTAAGGGATTAGGGGTTAGAGGTTTAAGGGCTTACGAGAATGGGGTTAAGGTGTTAGGGGGTTAATTTGGACCTAGAGGATTTAGAGGTTAATCATGGGTTTTTATGGACCATTATTAATAAAGTTTTAAATTATATTATGCAAAATATGAAATTATAATGATGAATGAAAAATAAGATCAATATTTTTATTATTATGGTCATGACTATATATCTCAGAAAGAGTCTCACTTCCTACCTGCCAATAAAAGTAATATATTTCTTAATTTTTTTCAACATATTTTTAATTATCTTGATAAATTTCACAAACATCACCATTTATTTGTTTTCTTGGTCTTAACTAAGTTGTATTTCTCTTTGTCTTTGTTGTATTTTTTTCCCTTATATATTATATTTGTAAACTATTGTTATATCAATGTTTTGAATATTTTCTATATATACTAATACTAATTTATTGATTATAATTTTATAGTATCAACCCCATAGGGAATTTCTCGACGAGGAAGAGGTGGTTTTAGTACAAGCGTCTATTCAAGAACATGAAGTGATTAATATTGAGGATCAAGCTAAGGATCCTATGGAAGAAGAAAAAAATGATGTTGATAACATAATTAAAGAATAAGGGATAAATATATTGATATAGGATACATTTAATAATGTTGGAATGGATGATGATGAAAACCAATATGATGACCACGCTTTTGATTTGTATGTACTTGAGATGAAAACTAAAGCACTTTATGAAGGCTAAAAAACATCTCTTCTCTCTGCTGTATTGTTGTTGGTCAACTTAAAGGTGGTGAATGGTTTATCAAAAACACATGTGACACAATTCCTAAGGTATGTAATATATTTTAAGACATTTAGTATTGTATACATGATAAAGCAATTATTTTTTCCATTGTTTTTAATGTTAGTATGTTTATATGCATCATTTCATCAATTTGAAACATTTGGATGCAATATGTATGATTAATATTTTTTATTACATTAACCAATACTGTTTTTTTTGTGTTGTAGATTTAAATTAGGTTAATTTATGTTACCATTGTCAAATGTTTTACCTCGTATGTACTGAGATTTACATGCCATTATGAAATATATTGGAATGGAGTATCAAGCTATTCATCCATGCCCTAATTATGATATTCTGTATTATAAAGAACATGTGTTGAAAGACAAATGCCCAAAATGTTATGAGAATGGGAATCAAATTGATAAAGTAAAAAAAAAGGTGCCTCGAAAGGTTCTTCATTGTATTCCCATAATTTCACGTTTACGACAAATTTTCAGGTGCAAAAGCATAGTAGAACTTAGTTCTTTGAATGCTTGAAGATGGATTTGCATTTGGGAATATAGAGGAAAAGTGGCCAGATTTTAAAAGAGAACCTTGTAATCTTAGGTTTTCATTAGCAGCTGACAGTGTCAATCCATTTGGAGATCCAATATCTACTTACTCGGTGTGGCCCCATTTTGTTATCAACAATAACATTCCTCTGTGGAAGTCAATAAAGAGGGAGAGCATAATGTTGAAAATGACTTTTCTAGGTATTAATTTGTTTAATTTTTTTTTTTTAGCACAATAGCATCTCATTTTTCTTGTTTGTTTCATAATTATGACTTATATTTTTTTGTTAATTTACATATATATGTTCAATTATGCCTTATAATTATGTCTTATAATTTTTTTTATTTACTCATATATGTAGTGATTATGTATTGTATGTTCAATCAATTAGGTAAGTACCGGGTCAAAGATATGAATATATATATCGAGTCTCTTATCGATGAGTTAGTGGATTTATGGAATGATGTCACTATGTATGATATCTTTAGACTAGTAGTTGCACAAAGCGAATTTTAATTCCATGAAATGCTTGTATGGAAAATTCATGATGCCCCATGGCTAACACATTTATGTGGTAAGTTATATCATTACCCTGCATTTTAATAGTGTTTAATTTTATGAAGTCCATTTCAAGTATATTTTTTAAATAGTTTGATCTTCATTATACATACTTAAAATAATTGATATAAAATTTATTCCATTTCTTGCAGGTCTTCAAAAAAAGGGTAAATTTTCTTTTCCATTTTGTGGTCCTAAGATGAAATCTTGTCGTTCAAGAAGCTTATGAAAGTAGGTGTTTGATGAGTATAGGCACTTCCTTTCTAAGAACCACAGGTACCAAAGTACCGAAAAACATATTTTCAATGGGAAATAAGAGACTGGATTAATACCATGGGGAATGAAACCTCATGCATAGAAGTTGCAATATAATATATTCTCTCAAGATATGGATCAAATTGTCTATGTATCAATATACGTCATATGTTTGGATTATTTTATATTTTTTATGGAATTTTCTTCACTATACTAATTGACAGGTTATATTGTTGTTATAATATCTTTAACTATGATTCGCGTTGTAGGTCATCAAGGCATTAATAATAGGGCACATAAATGAGGAATGAAAAGTTATTCCAGGCTATTCAATAGACTCCCCCTACTATGAGAACCTAAAAATTTTTCATTTGTTTGATACAATGCACATCGGGAAGAATGTAACAGAGACCTTATGGTGAATCTTAGATGGAATGAGAGATATAGAAAAAATGTCAATATTGCTAATGACATTAAGGAGGTTTACCATGCATTGAAGAGTGCGATTCATTAAAATAGTGATGGAGAAGCCCAAAATATAAGCACCCTTTCATTTTTATTGATAGAGCAGCAAAGAAAGCATGTTAAATAGGTTATTGAAAAAATTAAATTTCCAACTGTATTTTCTTCAAACATAAAGAATATCCTAACAACGAAAGGTTATTTAAGTGGGGTTAAAACTCATGATTGGCACACGTTCATTAAGGTATTTATTTTGGTGTATATATGTTTTATACATAATTTGGTGAACAATCTTGTTAAATATTTTTTTTTTCTACTAATTTGGGAAAAAATATTGATCGATCATTATTTTTGTTACAGTATGTTCTACCTTTATCTCTCATAGAAAACTTTGACAAAAATGTAAAACAAGTTATATATGATCTTGGAAAATACATGAGGTAAGTGGAGATTTATGTGCAAAGTTTAATTTGTTTAATAAGTTGTTGTGTCACATATTTTTGATTGCATGTGTTTTTCTTATGATCATGTACAATATTATAATTTTTTTCATGAAACCTGTGATTTGCGTGCTTCATTTGTAGATGGTTTTTATCTAAATAAATTGATAAGTAAGATACAAAGTATTGGAGAAAAAAAAATCCCCCGTCTAATGTGTGAAATGCAAAAGTATCTACCTCCAACATTTTTCAATACACAAGAACACTACCTCATACACCAAGTCGAGAGATTGAAAGGTGTGGACCTGTACACACAATATCAATGTGGATGGTTGAGAGGCACTTGAAATCACTAACGACTTTGGTTAGACCAAAAACACGTCTTGAGGGTTCTATGGTATGTCAAACCATGGTTTATATTCGTCAATATAGTGACGAAATAGGAAAAATTATTAATGTATTGGATCACATTTGGGATGTCAAATACATTGAAGATTTTGAAGGGGAGCACCTCTTCGAGAAAGGTAGAATGATCAAAGTGAGATGTAAGTAGATAGGGGAGATTTATAATACATTTGATTATATATATATATATATATATATATATATATATATCCTACTTATTTAATATTCAGTATTCCTGCATAATCCATTATTATGAAGGTATAACATGGTAACTGATAGGTCCCTATAATACTAGTGTATCCCCTTATTGTTATTGTTGTGCCCATGTATTCCCCATATTGTTATTTTTGTGCCCTTACATTGTTATTGTTATGTCATATATGATTATATTCTGACCCCTTGCACTCCTATATATACAAAGGAGGTTTTGTCATTTGTATCATCCAAGAATTGTTCACTTATGTAATGTAAAGGAGGTTTCCCCCCCGAAGAGACTTATTTATAAGTCGTTGATATATATTTTCTTCTATTTTGTGAGTTTTTTTCATAACATTTGGTGTCAGAGCTTTGGATTCTAGGGTTTTGCTGCTGCAAACTTGTCATCTTGGCATTTTCACTATAACCTTTTTTTTTACGAAGTTTCAGAAGTTGCAAAAAACATCCATTTGAGCTGAAATCCAGAGGAAATTCTTGTAAAAATTTTAGATCTTGGTTTTCTATATTTTTGGAGATATGATCTGAGGAAGTTAGGGTTTTCATAGACTCCATAATATCATCTCAAATGAGTGGCCGAGGGAAAATAGTCATAACTTTCATTTCAAACATCAGATTGGAATTCTATAAAAAGTGGCTGCAATAACATGAAATTTAGTCTCATGCGTATCTATTTGAGAACCGAAGGACGAAAAAGAGACGTGTAGCATGATGTACATGTTCTCTCTACTACATCGGTCCATAATTAGGTCGTTGTGGGATATTGGGCATAACTTTGTCTTGAAGAATCGAAATCAGGCATTATCTATGGCATTGGAAAGAAGCCTCAAATTTCTACTACAAGACTAAAGTTCAAATATTGGGGATTCAAAATTACATATATACATCAATTTCAATATCGAGTGCCTAAAAAGAAAGAAAAAGGTGTGTATCTTTTGTTTTTCTAAATTGCACAAGTCTTATTTGAAAAAACAGTTTGAAGTGATTCCAAGGGCATATTGAAGCATAGATATTTGTATTGGGTTCAAAAATGCCCCCCAAAAATAATTCCACACCCCTTAAGCCCTAAGAAGGCTCTACTATGGCTCATGAAGAGGAATAAGTGCAACATGATATATCAAAATTACGAGACCAAGTGCAACAAATTTCGCTCTTGCAAATAGTAACAAAAAATGAAATGGAAGCTAAGATGGATGGTTTGAAGAAAGACATGGATGGTTTGAATAATGGCATGGAAGCTAAGATCGATGGTATAGAAGAAAAAATGAAAGGAAACATGGAAGACATGAAGAATGGTCTAAAAGCAGACATGGAAAGTTTGAAGGAAGGTTTGACAAAGTTTGAAGGAAGGGTAGTAGATGAAACTCATGATGAGAACAAAAGAAACGTTAATCATGATTTCATAGACTCTACTGTTGGATTTAAGGCCCACCATATTCCAAATATTGGTATGAGGAAATTTTATGGCAAGGATATGGTAACATGGATACTATAGACGGAGAAATATTTTGATCTCCATAATGTGAAAAACACACAAAAGGTACACATTACAACTTTATATTTAGAAAAAAATACATTTTTCTGGTATCGATGCCTTTTCTCTCATAAAAATTTTTTCACTTGGTCATTTTTTACGGAGGAAATGATAGCACATTATGAGGATACAAATAGAAACACCTTCTTTAGCCAATTAATAAATCTCAAACAAAAGGGTTCAATGGTGGAGCACATTGAGGACTTCCAAAAATTGAATATAAGGGTAATTGATATTCCAGAGGAACACAAGATTGATTTCTTCATGTGGACTTTAAAATATAACATCCAACATGAGGTTCACCTTTGGGAATCTGATTCATTGGAGGAGGCATTTAGGTTGGCAAGAAAAAATGAAAGAAAAATTATGGCAACAAGGAAGTCGACCAATCACAACTATAAAGATGGTAGTGTTGATACTCCTAGACTTCCATAATCTACAAGGTTGACACCACAACAATTGGAAGAAATAATAGAAAAATGGATTTGCTAAAATTGTGATAGAAAATACACTAAAGGTCATAAGTGTGCTAAGAATAATTTATTTTACATAGATTGTGAAGAGGAGGAAGAAAAGAAAAAAGAAACTTCAAAAGAAGAGGATATACACAGGGAACCAAACCTAGAGGAAGAAGAAATTAATCCAACCATATTCTGTAATGAATTGGTAGGAATTACCTCTCCTAAAAATCTAAAGATATATAGACATATCAAGAAGAAAAATGTAATAGTGTTGATTGATTCGAGTAGTACCCATTATTTTATTCATTGTAAGGTAGCTAAAGAATTGAATTGCTTCCTATACCCAACACCAGAGTGTCAAGTGATGGTTGAAAATGGAGGAAATATAAATTGCTCTGGAAAGTTTTATAATATAAAACTAACCATGGGTAAATATGTATTGAATATTCCAATGATCTCCATCCCAATGGGTGGTGTTGATGTTGTACTGGGAGTACAATGGTTACAATCTTTGGGGACAATAGCTTTCAATTTTCAAGAACTTTTCTTGAAATTTGTTTTAGAAGGAAAATAAGTTGAATTATGGGGTATCGAAGGGAAGTATGGAAAAATAATTAGCTCAAGTGTCATGACAAAGCTTCTAAAGAAAGAAAAAGGAGGAGTAATTGCACAATTATTCTCACTACAGGTTCAAATATCAGCATCATCTATTTCTCCATATCTCCAAAAAGTCTTGGAAAATCATTGAAATGTGTTTGATACTCCCAAAGGACTCCTACCTATTTGTGATCATGGTCATGCTATTCATTTGATTGCAAGAAGTTTTCCTCCAAACATCAGGCCTTACAAATATCCTTATGCTCAAAAGAGTGAGATTAAATGTATGGTTTTAGAAATGTTAGAGGCTGGTATAGTTCAACCTAGTCAAATTTATTTCTCTGCTCCAGTAGTATTGGTGCATAATAAGGATGGATCGTTGCGTATGTGTCCGGATTATAGGGAGCTCAACAAATTCAATATTAAAGATAAATTTTCCATCCCCTTAATTGATGAATTATTTGATGAATTTCATGGAGAATTTTACTTCACCAAGTTGGATATTTGTTTTGGATATCATCAAATACTGAAGGAATTTCAAAAACAAAATTCATAACTCATGAGGGTCATTATGAACTTTTGGTCATGCCTTTTGGCCTTAATAATGCACCTTCCACATTTCAAGGTTTGATGAATTCCATTTTCAAATCCTTCCTTAGAAAATTTGTGTTAGTATTTTTTTATGATAAACTAATCTACAACAAGTCTTGGAAGGATCATGTTAAACATGTCGACATGGTGCTCAAACTATAGGAGGAGAAACAATCATATGAAAAAACCTCCAAATGTTTATTTGGAGTACATGAGGTGGAATATTTGGGTCATATTGTATCTCATGAGGGTGTTAAGATAGACCCCAACAAAATTAAATCCATTAAGGAATAGAAAATCCCTACAACCATAAAGCATCTTCGAGGATTTTTGGGGTTAATTGGGTATCATCGCAAGTTTGTTAAGAATTGTGGGAGAATATCGACACCTTTAACATCATTACTTATTAAAGATGAATTTTATTTGACTCCAAAAGAAACTAAGGAATTTGAACATTTTAAAGAGGCATTGTGCCAATCATTGGTCTTAGCTAAGCCAGACTTCACAATTTTTTTTTATTGTGGAATGTGATGCCTCAGGAAATAGAATTGGTCCAGTTTTAATGAAAGAAGGAAGATCCATTGGTTTTGAAAGTCATCCAATCAAGGGAAAGTATTTACTGAAACCTATTTATGAGAAGGAAATGTTGGCAATACTAAATTCCCTAAAGCAATGGCGACCTTACCTAATGGGAAGACACTTCAAGGTAAAAATAGATCATGATAGCCTTAAATAATTTTTGGAACAAATATTATCTTCAGAAGAGCAGAAAAAAAGGGTCACAAAGATGTTGGGTTATGACCTTGAAATCATCTACAGAAAAGGGAAGAAAAATGTTGTTGCATATGCACTCTCAAGAAAAGATGAGGACATCGAAGAATTTCTTTGTGCCATTTCTATTATCCCACCTGAGTCGATAACTGAAGCAATTGATGAATGGAATAATGATGAAGACGTGTGGACACTCATTCAAAATTTTCAGCAAGATCCCAGTACATCTAAAACATTTAGCTGGAAAATTGATTCATTATGGTACAAAGATCACTTATATCTTTGTAAGAATTACCAACTCAAACAAAAGATTGTTTTGGAATTGCACACCTCTCCCTTAAGAGGGAACTTAGGATTTCAAAAAATTACCACAGGGTCAAGAAGGAATTTTTTTGGGATGACCGTAAATGTGATATTACAAAGTTTGTAGCAGAATGTTTTGTTTGCCAACAAAATAAAGTTGAGACAATTAAGACCCCAGGTCTATTATACCCTTTATCCATTCCAAGTCAACATTGGGAGGAGGTTTCAATGGATTTTATTGCAGGTTTACCCAAGTCCAAAGGAAATACTGTCATCATGGTGGTAGTTGATAAACTTAACAAGTATGCAAAATTTTGTGCATTATCTCATTATTTAAAGGCAATACAATTGCTACCGAATTTATGGAAACAATTCAAAAGCTATATGGAAACCTAAATATTATTGTAAGTGAAAGAGATCCCATTTTTACAAGAAATTTTTGGGTGGAATTATTTTCTTGTTCGAGTACTCAATTAGCTCATAGCTCATAATATCATCCTCAATATGATGGGAAAACTGAGATAGTGAAAAAATTCTTGGAAGGATATCTTCGTTACTTTGTATCTGATAAACAGACACAATGGGTCAATTGGTTACCTCTGGCTAAATGGTGGTATAACACTTCCATCCATACTACAACAAAAATGACCCCATTTATGACACTTTATGGATATCATCCACCCTCCATCACATCATCTTTAAGATACATTTCTAAGTTTCAAGCAGTGGAAGATCACATCGAGCATCAACAAAAATTTGTCCAACTCTTAAAGGATAACCTCACCTTGTCGCAAAATCGAATGAAAAAACATATAGATCAATATCGCAACGAAATAAATTTTGATGTGGGCAACTGGGTATTTTATGACTACAACCATACAAAAAAATGTCCCTCAAGCAAGACAATGAGGATAATAAATTATCACCAAAATATATGGTCCTTACAAAGTGTTGCAAAACATTAGTACTATGGAATACAAATTGGAGCTTCCTGCATCTTCTAGAGTGCACTCAGTTTTCCATGTTTCATGCTTAAACAAGGTTATAGGTGACAACCTCCCAGTTCAAACAATATTTCTAGAACTTGAAGAAGAATTAAAACTCATATTGGAACCTAAATGAGTCATGGAAATAAGAACTTGATAAATACGAAATCGATCGATTTCAGATAATCTCATCAAGCGGAAGAACTTACTCGATGAAGATTTAACATGGGAGGACAGGAATATTATATAGAAGCATCTAGAACTACTCAAGCATTAAGGACAACACTTTTTTTAAGGAGAGGGGCATGATAGGTCCCTATAATACTAGTGTATCCCCTTATCGTTATTGTTAGTGTAGCCCCCTTATTGTTATTGTTGTGCCCATGTAGTCCTCATATTGTTATTATTGTGCCCCATATAAGCCCACTATTTTTATTATTTTGTCCTTAGATTGTTATTTTTATGTCAGATATGATTATATTGCGACCCCTTGGACTCCTATATAGAGAAAGGAGGTTTTTTGATTTGTATCATCCAATAATTGTTCATTTATGTAATGTAAAGGAGGTTCCCCCCTCGAAGAGGCTTCTTTCTAAGTCGTTGATATATATTTTCTTCTATTTTGTGTGTTGATTTCATAACAGTAACTAATTATATATATGTGAATTATTTTATTTTAGTGCAGTCAGTCGAGAGTGGGATGTAATACATTTATACATTGCGAACAATAAATATTTGATGAAGGTATGGATTGAATGATGCAAAAAAGTTAATAATGGTAGTTTATCATGGTATGATGTGTTTACATTGGTTAAATAAGCCGAACGTAGTAGATATACCAATATTAAGAAGAGGGAAATTTATTTAGCATATGTTTTAAGAGATTATCAGGGAAGAATATTCACCCATACTAAGTTTTTTTACAATTATATTGAATACATATGGCATGTTTTTTTCTTAATTTTCAAATTTTGCAAGTATAAATATGCATGCTTATCAATTGATCATGCATTTTTTTTATGTCGTTGACGTATTGTAGTTGAAGCACCACAAAAAAATGTGGTGCAATGGCCAAAAATTTCACATCAAAAGGTTGGATGAAAAGATGAAAACTTTTGATAGTGGGATAACTGCAATATTTCAAGTTACCAATATTTCCTCTAGAGGTGACACACATATAAAATTCTTTAACAATCTATATTATGGAAATTTGCATGATATAATTGAGTGTGACTTTGAATCCTTCAAAATGGATGTGTTCGATGTCAAATAGTTTAGGCTATGAATCCATGAATGTGGCCATGATAGAACTGTTATTGAGCATGCTAATGGATTTACCATTGTTGATACAAAGAATCTTGAGCCAGGATCATAGCGATATGTTCTTCCAAGCCAATGTGAAAAAATATTTTATGTAGACGTTCTAGGTAAAGTGGGATGGCATATGTTCTTAGATATGATCTTAGAGGAAGGCCCATAAAGAATAATGTAGTGGAAGAAGATGATGTAGAGGAGTAGGGGGTTCATACAATGTCATACAAAAATTTGGATGAACTATATGATATTAACATTATGTCGAACGAAGAAGTTGAAGAAGTTGAACCAAATGTAGAAGAGCATGTTCTAGATGTTGATATAGACAATGATATTGATGATGATATTGTGAATCCTTTGTATATGAATTATAAATTGGATGACACAGGTGATGAGATGGATGAGGAAGAATATTAGTGATATCAAAATTTTGAAAAGTACAAGGTATTCATTTATATGTTTTCATTTGGTTTGTTCTCTTTAGTTCTCCTTAAATTTTTATTTTCCTAGTTTTTATGTTTGAATGTTACTGTGTTTCTTTCAAAAATATTATAGTATATAGATTGGGTATCAGGGAATTGAGAGTGATGTGAGGGGGGGGGGGGGGGGGGGGGGGGGGGGGGGTCATATGAGCTTCCACCTTCATCTGGTTGTCCTTGTTAAGTAGAGAATATATTATTCTTGAAACGAAGAGAAGCTCATTTATGTTTATACCAACATTTCCAATTTTGACTTTAGTTCGTTAAGCAAACGTACTGGGTGAGTTTGGCGACGGGTGAACCAGGTGACATGACAGTTGGGAAAACATGTGAAGTAATTTTGATCCTTTAATACCCATGAATTGATTTTCCACCAGGGCATATCATAATGGTTTTTAGACAATTGACTAAATTAATTCTTAGGTGTTAAAAGCCAGATTATAATTGATTTATTATGCTACATGGATGTACTAACAAATGAAATTATTTTGTTGTCATTGATGAGATAATTATTTGTTTTTATTAGTTTTCACAACAAGGTGAACTCCATCACCTTGGATGCACTTGCACGAATGTGGAGCACCCAGATGCCCCTAGGGGCATCATGAGTTTGGCACACTAGGACACCAAGCCAATAGGGGCAATTGTGTGACATGTTGGTGGCTCGACTTGACTTGGAAAGGAGCATCAAAATAAAATAAGTAAGGCCAGTCCATGGCTACCCATGAATAGTGTTCCCACGAAGGGGTCTCATAATGGTTTTTAGAAAAGTGACTAAATTAATTTTTGGGTGTTAAAAGTCAGTTTATAATTGATTGATTATGAAACGTGGTACTAACAAATTATAATATTTTTTTTTCATTGATGAGATAATGATTTTTGCTCACTAATTTTCACAGCATGGAAAATTCCTATGCCCTGAGCGTGCCTGCACAAAGGCGGGGCACCCAGGCTCCCATGGGAACATTGCATGCTGGTTAGCATGCCAAGGCTCTCGCCTAGAAATGGAACCCATACAATGAGATGGTGGTTCGACACAACTTGGAAAGGGGCATTGCTGGAGATGGGATCCCCTCAAAGAAAGCAACAAGGAAAGACTTCACATATCGAGGAGCGGAGCATGCAACACAAAGTCTATTTTGAGTCATAGGGGATTTGGGGTGGGTCAAAAACTCTTATTATGTAAAGGGAAGGGATATTTTGTTAACTTTGGACTCTGCCCATTGTTTTGGACCATGGTATTCTAAACTCCAAACCTATATAAGGAGTCTAGATAGAAGTCATAGGAAGATGTAAGATGTGAAAAAGAAGGAAAGTAAGATTAAATTATAGATCTTATGAGATGAATTTGGATGTAAGATTTTTTTGAGTTGAGTTTTTTTCTTTGGGTTAGAGGAAAAGGCTTCTGCAGCTATGTGCATAGAGACCTTAGGAATTCTGCAACTATGGGCAAATACCCCTGCAGTTGTGTGTGCAGGGTGGAAATGAATGTATGAGAAGGATCTGGCTATTAATGAAAGAACTGTTGGATAGATCTGAGCTATATTGGAGTGTTTTTCTTTTACTTACTATTTGTGAATGTCTATGATGAATAAGGGTTTTGATCTGTGATTGAATAACATAGTCTAGTTTATGGTTGTTTAATGCTTGAATAAGTAAGATCATACAGTCTATTAGTAAGTTCAACATATGTGTTGAACAACACTTGTATTATTGATAGATCTGACCTCTGAAGCTCTGTGAAGAGGGAAAAGCCCTAAATCCACAATCCTCTATCCATTTAGAGGTAGAAACATTGTTCTAGCATCCCCCTATATTTCCTCATGTGAGACTTTGGTCTACGCAAGAAAATCGTTTCCAAAAGGGTCGATAATAGTGGGTTTTGTTGCACTGCACAGTCACTTTGAACCTGGGTCTAGGCCCCATCAAGCCAACAAATGGTTCCATTGTTGGGACTAGGATCTAACTGAGGGATAGATGGATGTGTAATTCGTCTAAGAAAGAGATCAAAGATTGGGTAAGTCTAAAAGAACATGAGTTTGTTGTGCAAGAAAACAAAAACCCGCACATCTCTACTAAAAATTGGTCACAAAAGTATATCTATACAGATCAGTATAAGATATTTTTCACTTCGTTACTAGTGATCTGTACAAGTGGATATCAAGACTAGCTGCACAGATGGGTCGGTTCAATAATAAGCTAACTACGTGGACCCCATACTTCATTGAGAAGCTGAAAAATACTAATAACGAGATCACGAGGTTATTGATTAATGGATAGACAATATCCTTGGAGGGTTTATCATTGAGTTCATGATCGAGACTTATGTGTCTTATTGTGAAGTAGAGTGAAATTTCTTCAAAGGCCTTAGAGGTAAGTACCTAAATTCTTTGAAGTTTTGGATTAGAATTCTATTGTGTGAAAATGGTATACTACGGATGCACTCAGATTGATGTGTGAAGAAAGAGAACCTGGTGCTACGTGAAGTGAAAAAATGTTTAGGACCAGTTGGTGAACGTACATTGAAAACGAATATAGTTCATTGTTTCAGTATGGAGAAAGAGAAAGAAACATCACTACTCTGAGAAGTCTGAGATCTGAAAGTCAATATAGCACTGTGGAGATTCCTCAGCCTTCCACCCCCACCATCACTCCATCCCATTTTTTTCCTCCACCTCCACCTCCCCCATTCACCATGGCCCAATACCCGAAAATGCTTATGTTCAAGGGAATAGATGATCCTGAACATTTTTTTTTTATGGTAGAAGAGATATGGAGTTCGCAAATCTATAGATGAAAACATGAAGAAAGTGCAGTTGGTTACCGCATTGCAAGATAGAGAATTGTCTTGGTACATGAAATATGTTATGATGAATGAAAATGCTTCTTTGGCTGCGACAAATACCACGTTGAACGCTGAATTCAAGAAACCAAAGTCACAGTCCCATTATATCACAGAGATCAAGGAGATTAAGCAACTGGCTACTGAGACCATATGGGAGGTAGATCAATGATTTAAGAAGTTGTTGAGCCAAATTAGTTTTAATATCCTAGATCAAAAACATAGATAATGGTTCATTGTTGTGTTGTTGCCTCATCTCAAATTTCCATTGTCACAATAGAAGATTGCTACTGAGGTTGAAGCATTAGAGATTGCAATGAAGCTGGAGGCTTCACCGATAGTTGATACAAGCATAGGGGTGCAACATATTCAAAATCAATTGGAAAGCTTGAATATGGAGCTCTAGGATATAAAGAAGGGAAAGGAGGTTCAATCTGATATAAGGTCGAGAGTCTAGTGTATCAAGTGCAAAGAAGAGGGCCACTTTAAAGAGAAGTGCCCTGTTTATAGATAGTATTTGAATGCTGGGAAATCGAGTCCATTAAAACATGGGTCGAGTGTTGGGTGAAGTTTAGGGACCCATGTATGGTGTAGATTATGTGAAGTTTCAGGACAACATTCCATGTAATATTTTCACTTGTTCTAAAAGTTTATCATATCGCCAAAGAAATTATTCTGCAATTTATACAATTTGGTGGGAAATTATGAGCAACATTGTAAGAGCTATAATATCATGATGCATAATAGTCCTGCAAATGCAGGTAGAAGGGCGCGAATCTTTGAGGTCACTGACTGTGTGAGGAGGTTTTATAGTATGAGGGCATAGCCAAGGAGGAGGTGCAGGTCGTGGAAGAGGTCAGAGGATATGTTACAACTGCGGACAAGCTGGAAATTTTTCCATGGATTGTTAGAATCCTGCTATAGCTTCCTATAAGTATTGCCAAGAATTTGTTCATGAAATGGAGTATTGCCCCAATTTTTTAGCTAAAATTCAGGAGAAGACTGTCTCGGAATATACAAATGTTGAGGGTTGAACCATGCCAGGTAGATCCAAGCGTTAACATAGTAACACGTAGTGGTGTGAATACTGGTGGAGACTGGGCAGAAGGAAAAAATACAGTAATAGAGACGTAGGTAAGGAAATCCAAAGATAAGGATGTTGGATTTAATTTACAATTCAAGAAAGAGACATTCATGGAAGCAAGGAAGACATTTATGACTCTTAGAGCTTCGACACCTACCACGCAGAGACAACTGTTTCCATTAGAAAATAATCCTAAGGAGAATGTCGAAGTAAAGGAGGCTAATCCATATATATTTGCATTGTTCTTGTAGATGTGTATGATATTTCTAAGGGAATAGAAGGTTGTATAAGGGTTGTAGGAGCTCATAGAGAAATCCGCTCACAAGGAAAGGCTGCAACTTGAAAAACATATAGTAAATAAGGTATACAAGAACAAGAAAAGTATCGGGCGAGAGATGTGGTTGACTGCAGAGATTGGAGATTATGAGATGGATCAAGTCATTCTGGATATAGGATTAGATGCCAATGTTCTGCAAAAAATACATGGGAGTATATGGGAAGGCCTAAGATGAAATGTTCACCAATTTATCTAAAGATGGAAAATCAACAGAAGATCATTCCTATGGGGAAATTTCATGGGATTAGCATAAATATTGATGCAGCTGGCCTGTTGGCCGACTTTAAGTGATTGACATCATTGATGATAGTAATCCATATCCTGCACTGTTGGGATTTGATTTGGATTATGATATTGATGTTATAATCAACCTGAATAAGTGGAAGATTAGTGAAAATAATGGTACCTAAGTTGTTGTGCCATTAGATCCTTATGAAGGTGCCCTCTATACAGAGCCTATCCAGCATGAGTATGGGGACGCTGAGATTGATAATATATATAAGCTTACGGCACAGGATGAAGACTGGATTAAACCCATCACAGATGGTAGAATATGTTGGGAGTGAAATAGTTCGTGTGGTTCAGATTCCGATGAAGAGCTGGAGCATTGGAAGAATTGTCTGCATGAAGTAATCACTAAGCGTTGTAACGAGGTTACTAAATCTCTGCGTTATGTTATATAGAAAGCATGAAACTTTCCTTTTTGTGATGGAACGGGGAAATTTGTCTTGTTTTTGGAAGAATTTGAGAGAAAGGTTCCTGAGGACCAGAGGTACGAAGCTTTGGACTTCACATTGAGGTCTACTCTAGCCCGATGGTGGGGCGCACACAGAGAAATTTTATAAGGATGGAAGGAGTTTTATAAGTTGATAAGGTTAATATTTAGTCATGTTGACATGAAGATCACATAGAATTATAATGGTTAGAAGGATCCTTGCAAGCACTTGGCTCACTGGACTGAAGTTTGGGGCACTGGACCTCAACCAGAATTGGTGCACATATTATTTCATTCCTTGGATTTGATATCTCAACAATGGTATCTTGAAATAGAGTTGTGCCATGGAACCGTGGATTGGGATGAGATGATAGATGGGTTATTGTTAAATTATAACTTCCCTGATGGTTGGGAGTGTAGTAATGAGGCCCTTCAAGAAGTTAAGGCAGGAGTATTTTGCATTACCAAGGAGCCAAGGACATTGGTACAACATGATTGGGTTGCGCAGCTGGAAAAATTTGGTGAATGATACAAATTGACCACTGAGGATGATGAGGAGGATCCACGTGACATCAATATTTCTGAGTCAGAAGGAAAATGCGAGGTTCCAGGGATCGAGATGGAAATTTCAGATGTAGCACAACCTGTCAGGACTCAACAAGTCAACATAGGCTCAGAAGTGGAGCCCAAATTGTCTAGGATAGGGGACTATTGGGATGATGACACAGTCAGCAAGGTCATTGAATTGTTGCATGAATATTAGGACCTATTCCCTACAAAATTCTTGAAATTAAAAGGAATTGTGGGTAATATAGGAGTGATGCACATCACTTTGAAGCCTGATGCAAAACCAGTCAAGAAATGCCCATATCGGCTGAACCCAAAGTACAAGGAGAAAGTGAGGGAAGAACTCGAAAATATTCTTGATGCTGGCATCATTAAACCAATCAAGGATTCTGAGTGGGTTAGCCCTATGGTGGTCCAGGAAAAGAATACTAAGGGATAGATAATGATATATGTTGATCTTCAAAACCTTAACGATGCATGTTTCCATGATCTGTTTCCCACACCATTCACATATGAAGTATTATAGAATTCTGGTTGGCATGAAACCTAGTCATTTATCAATGGATTCTTAGGGTATCATAAAATCAGGATTGCGCTGGAAGACAGGAGCAAGAGCACCTTTGCTATTGAGTGGGGGTCCTTTTAGTACACTATCATGCCATTTGGTTTGAAGAATGCGCCAACTATATTTTCCAAGGTTGTTGTTGCAGCTTTAAAAGAATATATCTAAAATTTCTTGGAAGTATATTTCAATGACTAGACAATATTTAAACTGTTAAAGAAGCATGTCTCTAGTCTTCACTTGATGTTTGATACTTGCAATAAGTATCAAATCTCTTTAAACCTGAAGAAGTGCATTTTATGTGTACCATATGGTATTCTTTTAGGACACATTGTGTGCAGACAAGGATTGATGGTAGACCCTGTGAAGATAGCCATGATTATCAATTTGGAACCCCCAGCACGTGTAAAACATCTACGCACAATGCTCAGACATAGAGGCTATTACAAGAAGTCCATTAAGGCATACGCACAAATTACTGTGCCCATGGAGAAGTTATTAAAGAAGGATGTCAAGTTCTGCTAGGATGACGATTGTCAGAAGAGTCTCAGTATACTAAAAGAAAAAGTGGTGACTGTGACTATTCTTGTCTTCCCAGATTGGAATAAGGTATTTCATGTACATGTTGATGCGTCCTGCATAGCCTTGGGAGTTCTGTTATCGCAACCTAGAGAAGGATATATTGATAACCCTATAGGATTTGAAAGAAGGAAGTTGTCTGAATCAAAGAGGAACTAATCCACCAAAGAGCACAAAAGGTTGGAAATGGTATATGTGCTACAAAAATTCTTGCACTATCTATTGGGTGCACACTTCAAAATGTTCACAAATCATTTTGCTTTAAAATACCTAGTCAACAAGCCTATGTTGGGAGGAATATTTGCCGATTTTTATTGTTTTTCCAAGAATATAATTTTGAGGTAATTGTCAAGCCAGGTTGTTTGAATGCCATACCAGACCATATGTCCAGAATCTAGATAGGGGAGGAACCGAAAATTTTTGAGGAAGGATTACCTGATGTGCAATTGTTCTCTATCAAGGTTTCAAATGAAAATTCCTTGGATATGATTTAGTTTCTCTCGATGAGAATCGCACCTGTGGAATACACTACGTAGTAGAGGAAAGAGTTGGTCATAAGGGAGGCATATTTTACTCTGATTGTTGAAAACTTGTATAAAATGGGGGTTGATGAGCTCTTGTGAAGATATGTCCCTGAGCATAAACAACAAAACATACTGGTTGAAGCACATGGCGGAGGAGCTAGTGGTCACTACGCAGGAAAAGATACTATGCAAAATATTTTGCACGTTGGATTATGGTGGCCTATGGTACATAAATATTCGAAGGAGTATCGTATCACATGTGATGTTTGTTAGAGGACTAGAAGACCATCATAGAGAGATGAAATGGTGTTGCAACCCTAACTTACATTGCAAGATTTCGATAAATGGGCAATTGAATTTGTAGGACCAATCGATCTGTCAGGAAATAAAACAAGTGTGAAATACATTATTACTATGACCTATTACCTTAGTTGGTGGGCTGAGGTGAAACCAATGAAGAATTGACCTACAAACACAACACCAAAATAAATTTTTGAGCATATTGTGTCACAGTTTGGTTGTCTGGAAATTTTGATGAGCGACCAGGGTACACATTTCTTTAATAGCACCATCGAATCATTGACTGAAGAATTCCAAGTAGGTCACCACAAGAGTACGTCATACCACCCATAGGGGAAAAACACAGTAGAAGCTTTAAACAAAATATTGGAGAACACGCTAACAAAATTATGCAACGTTAACATAAATGACTAGGATATGTGCATTCCTGTTGTTTTATGGGCCTATAGAACTACCTATAAGAAGCTAACATGTCAGGTCCCCTTCCAACTAGTGTATGGCCATGAAGCAATGATGTTGATGGAGTATATCGTACCTAGTCTTCACATCACAACAGTGACGAATATGGAGGGAAATAAAATTATAGAGGATAGATTGGCACAACTGCTCGAGTTGGAAGAATATTGGTTCATCACTAGATTACATCAGTAGGTTCAGAAGGAAAGAGAGAAGGCATGGAATTATCGACATATTAAACAAAATACATTCAAATATGGGGACCAAGTTTTGTTGTATGAAAACAAGTTTGAAAAGTTCCTGGGAAAGCTACAGATGCACTGGCTAGGCCTGTATATTGTCTGCAAGGTGAGAGAAGGAGGCACAGTCCAACTCGCCAAGTTGAATGGGGAATTTTTCCCTAGTTGTATTAATGCTAGCAGAGTAAATTTATACAAAGAGGACTCCATCCCTGGAAGTTTGCAATGACTATATGGCTGGCGTAGATTCTTGTTGCTTTGCATAGCTGGTCAGGGGCATGCAACTATAACTGGGTTGAAAATACAATCTAGAAGGACTCAAGAGAGTGTGGCTCAAGTGAGCGAGGTTCCATAATGTGGAAGGAAAGCAGTGAACCGAAGTAGTTCCACCATTGAAGGATGTCTTGAGCGGCATCAAAGCAAAGATAGATGGCGCATCGACTTCATTACTAGGGAAGAGTAACAGTTTTTTGTTAGGGTCCTGTTGGAGATGGGATCTCCTCGAGGAGAGAAGAAAGAAAATAATCTGCAAATCGAAGAGCGGAGCACACAGGGAAAAGTCTATTTTGAGTCATAGGGATTTGGGGTGGGTCAAATCCCCTTATTATGTAATGGGAAGGGATATTTTGTGAACGTTGTAATTCACCCATGGTTTTGGACCATGGTATTGTAAATTGCAAACCTATATAAGGAGTCTAGATAGAAGTCATAGGAAGGATCTGGCTATTAATGAAAGAAATATTGGATAGATATGAGTTATATTGATTTGTTTTTCTTTTACTTAATGTTTATGAATGTCTATGTTGAATAAGGGTTATGATCTGTAATTGAATAATGCAGTCTGGTTCATGGTTATTTACTTTGTTTAATGCTTGAATAAGTAAGATCACACATTATGTTAGTAAGTTCAACAGATGTGTTGAAAAACACTTGTATTATTGATAGATATTGTTAGGGCCCTATAATAATAGGATTCATAACTTTGAATTGACAATGATTAGTCTTGTAATATTGTACATACTTTTTCTTTCTGTAAATTTTTTTTCCCATATTAAAAATAAAAAATGTAAAGAGGGTGAAGTCCTAAAATAAAAATCAAAGGACTAATAAAAGAAAAATATCAAAAAAGAATATAAGATATGAACCCCACCAAAAAGAGATAAAAAATAGATCCTCAAAGTGATGCAAATTCAAATGCCACTACTTTTTGCTTTACTTTGAAAAATAAGATTGTGTGCGGCTTGTCAAAAATGCCACAATCCATGATGGTCAAACAACTTAATCTTGATCATTCATGCTTTAAATTTCATGATGATAGTTAGAGAATAAATATCTAGCCAAATTGTTTAAACTTGGCAGATCAGTAGTTAGGTAGAGAATAATAAATGAGCTCAACAGTTTAATCTGAGCCATTGGAAGTAATGAAGTTAGAATTAGATAGTTTTCTTATCAAAGAAAAATAAAAAGGGTCAGCAAGCTCAAATGCACCTAAATATAAATGAAGAAAAAATGTTAGGGTAAATGATGGGTAGGCAGAAACATTTTTCACAAGGCATGAATAGCAGAAATTGGTCATTTCATATTACTAACTTCATTCTAAACTCATTTCCCTTGTAAAAACAAACCTTCCCCTTCATATTAACCTTTCCCCTTACTACATTCATTTTTCCTTACAAAAAACCCCTTTTCCTTAAAAATACATTTTCATTATAAAAATAAATAAAAATTATTAACTCCCCCTTTCATTCAAAACATCCCAAAACACCCTTATCCTAAGTCTAAATGGTTAAACGGATATATCGAGCCCCACTAGAACAATCCCTCCCCGATATAGTTTAAACACTAATTTTACTATATCCTACATTATATTCATTTAAACCCTCGTTATATATTAACTCTCGCTATATTACATGCATATGTTATAAACTTCTACATACATATGTTAACCCCTCCCACTATTATTTAACTTTTCCCTCTTATTATATTAAATCCCCATTATAATATTAACCTGGGTCCCACTTTCCTCTAACCCAATTGATTATACATATAACGCCTATTATAAAGTCCCAGCTCCGTATAATATAATCCATTGCATATAATCCTGCATAGCATTAAAACTGGACCCCACCTCCTATCAAATCCCCGATGGATTCCTCCTATTTTCTCGGTCGTCAGATCTACATTGATCAGATCTAATGGCTAATAAACCTTTTCGCATCCCCGATCAAGCAATCTTTAACACTACTAAGGTCTTGTGAAATAAGTTGTTTTTGTAGCCCAGCTCCATGCTACGTGGCAGCCTTTCATTCCATCGCATCCTCATGCCGAATACTGCTTACCAGATTTTATCGATGCAAAAATTGCCAAGTTTTTTTTAGCCCTGTATGAATAATACCACCCTGTCATTTGAACTTGACCCTACGCATTAATGTTTAACCATTGTTGGTTAAAAACACATAAAGCCACCCTTTCAAGCCTTTTACCATTTTTTTGTTTAGATTTGCGTGAAGACAACTCTGACAACCTAATTCTGAGCCAAATAATCTCTGCCAACCTGTTGTTAAGCCATTTCACAACACAATTCAACCCTTTTGCTATTGAAGCCACTGCGGACTCCAATTTGAAGCAATATAAAGACCAACAAAGCCTTTGTTTCCTCCAAAACCTCCTCTGCAAATAGAAATCACCCATTCCAGGTATTCCTCAGTGAAAAAGCATGTTCTTAAGCAAAGAAATTAATCCTTTAAATCAATTGAAGCTTTGTAGACCACAGAAAAGCTATTATTGCATTGAAACCCCTTTCTATAGACCCGATTCATTTGTTCATAGTAGTTCTAAGGGCTTAAGCTTATTTATTGATCACAGAGAGTAATTAATTGATAAAACTAAATAAATATAGCTTCCCAAGGTATTGTAACAGTCAATCCCCTGCAACCTCCAGTTTTTTATGTGGAACATACCCCCCTTGCAGACAAAGACTTTAAAATTAGTGACCCTGTCACTGATTTTAACCTCCTTGAGCTCCACTTTTGGGGCCATGATAAGTCAATTGACCAAGCAGATGATTTTTTCCTTTGGGAGTCAAATTTTCCCAAGTATATTGTCCCACAGACCTTCCAGTGTCTAGAGGTTATCAAAATCTATCAAACTAGTTATTTTCCTGATCAAATAGCCCTAGTAACCCCTGGTAAAGAGATTTTATTCACCATCACATCTGAGTCAATAACCATATGCTGCAAATTCAAGCTAGGCCTGATGAAACCCCAATGTCTATTGAAGCCCTCATAGAATTTTATCTCAATCTTGACTTCCCCATGAGGTTCCAGATATTCTAAACATTCATTCCCTCATAAGTAGAAACTCCCAAGACTAACCCTCCTTATCTAGTAGCTATATTCTCTGAGAGAACCAGGCATATCATCACAATGTTGTATTTTATTTTGGGTTATTTTTCTGATGGGCATGTAGATGCTTCCATTCTAGGTTTTCTGTCTATTTCCTCCCCTGGTCAGCCTCCTTCTTCTATATTCAATTTTGCCCAGTACCTCTCTGATACAATTCATGAACAACTGGTTAAATTACCAGAGGAGGGAGTGTTCAAGTATTCATATTTTTTGTCCCATATATTCCTATACTTTCAATCTGAAATATTTGCAATCAACCTTCAAAAACTGGATGTTAAAGGTAATCCTCAGTCAGTAATATTTTGGACTTCATTAATCAAGGAAATATTCCACAGAGTTCACATACAAAAACTTCATTGACTCATTCATCTATCCAATTGCAACATGCTGAACAAAAGCATTCAACCAAGTGTCAGTGATGAGTTAAAAAAGGTCTCGTATTTATCTGAACACAGTAGGATAGGAGATTGGTATCTTTACAAAAACCACACTAAGATTAGGGTATATGGATCTCAACTCACTCCATCTAGACTTCCCAAATACCTCCCAATGAGGTTATTTGCACTTGAATATATCATGCAGATCCTTAACTCCGATGAAGAGAATTTCTTGTCAGCCAAGAATAAAACACAATTTAAGATCAAAAATCAGATTAGTCCCTTCATCTATAATAACAGGACTGATGGTCAATAGGGAGAAAAGTCTCTTCAAGAATTCAGGTTCAGTGAAAACTTCAAATGGAATTATGATCCTTTAGGAGTTATAAGGAAGTTAAGAATCAAATTTAAACTAACTCCTTTTTTCCATGAGTCTAAGACAAAGATAGAGAAGTACTCCAATCAATCTGAATGGTTGGAGAATACTTTGAAAGAGCTGGAGAAACCAGTAGAGACCAGTTCTATTCTGCAAACCCTAGTCCTACAAGATAGGAACTCTAAGAGAGTTAGAGAAGAAGGATCATATTCAACACAAACCACCACTGAAACAAAATTCAAATTGATGTACATGAAGAAGCCCAAATTAAATCCTATAAATGAAGTTGAAACAATTGATATCCTTGGTACAGATTCAGTGGTTAAAGACAATGCACCACCTACAGTTTCTAAAGAAACTCACCAACCTTCAACCTCTATAACTCAAATCATTCAGAAGCAACACAACGTTGAAGTGTCTTCTTCAAGTAAATTAGCAGAAAAAGAACAGGATATCATGTAGAAGTACAAGGAAATCAAACTTAGAAATGAGGCATTAAAAGCATATACTTATGCCCAATACTAGAAGCAGACACGTAGTGACCAAAGCAGGTTGCTTTCTAAATTTTATTACAAGACCAGAAAGATGCAGATGAATTTCTTACAGCCCATAGTGAAGCATCCTAAGTCATCAGCAGATTATAAGAAAACATCATATGAAGTTCAAGCCAAGGATATCCATCCTATAGACCAAATATAATTTCACAAGCAAGCTGGTGAAATGTTGTACTCTACCATGACCAATAAAGCCATGAGTGTTCAAAAGTTACAAAATACTTTATAAAACATTATAGGTTAGCTAAATATAGAAAATTCTTCCTCACAAGCCAAATACAACAAAATTAAATCTCTAGAAGAACTGTTCATAGAGGTAGGATATGATCCTAAGAACATCAAAGTTGCAGAAGAACTCATAAAGAAAAATAATGCAGACATTCTTGCATTAAAGAAACAACTCAAATTGCCTCCTACTGAAAATCCACAGGCCAAAGAAGTATTACAGGATGAAAGCCAAAAATATGAGATGATGAACCTCATTCTTCAGTTAACTACCAAATTGAAAGAAATGGAAAATGAGATGGATAAGTTAGTGCAGGAGAAAAATTCCAATATGGAAGAAATCCCTGTCATTGCTATTCCTGCAGGCACTACAACAATTCCTTATACTTTAGCAGATTCATTGACCCCATCAGTTCCAGTAGCTACAACACTTCCCATTACATCAACAACTACTTCAACTACATAATCATCTACAACAACATCTCATCCTAATGATGAAGCAGGTAAAATAGTTAAAGCAATGCAAGAAATGTCCATACAAACTAATGAAATAAACATACTTAAAAAACAAATCAAAATTCTAGAAGATGAGAAGAAACTAGTTCAAATCATGCACAATAATGAAGTATAGAAGTCAAACAGATTGACTGAGAAAGTACAGAAGCTAGAGAAAGAGTTGACATTGAAAGAACCACTTGCCCAAGCCAAGCAGTAGCTATGGCCAATATCGTTGAATCTGTCAATGATATTTTTCCATCCATTGAAATTATTTATGAGCAGAATGATCTTATCAAAGCAGAAAATGAAGCCATTCAGAAAGTAAAGGAATAACTTGGTAAAAATCTAGAAGAGGCCAATGAAACCATTAAGTTTCTTAATTCCAAGAATAGGTAGGAATTGGAAGAAATTGGCATTAGTGACAGAACTAAGAAAATCCTAGAAGTTAGGAAGGTATTTTCTAAAAGGAACTTGATAGCACAACTTGAAGACAAGTGTCAGAACATGGAGCTTTCCATTACCGTATTCATGTTAGATTTTGATGTTTTGAGGTAGAAAGGTCTGCATAATCCTCTGGTTATCAATGACAGATTGATGAAACATGAGAATTATGATAAGAAAATCAGAGAAGTGGCAAAGGAACAAGCCAAAAATTCATCCTTGAAGGGAATTCCAACAGGAAAGGTGCTCTATCAGAGTTTTGAAAACCTCTTTTACCTCCAACATGAGGTAAAACATATATTCATTAACAAGCCTACTTTTTCAAAGTACACAGAATCTGATGAGATATTCAGAAGAATGGTAAAGATTAAATAACCAAATGCAGAGGCCTGGGAGAAGTTGACTGTTTTACTTTGAAAAGTAAAATATTATAGGTAAAATAGCAGTTCAGTTTAAAAGAGGATTTTTAAATGAAAAACAATAGTAACTGTCAAAGTGAAAACAAATATAGTTTAAAGAGTATCAGATGAAAGAAAGGTTCAAAGTAAAGTTTAAAATTAAAGACGCAGCCAGCGTAAAAGGCACTCCACATGAAGAAGTCAGCCAACGTTGAGAATCAGTCAGAGAGAAAGCATAAAAAATATCAACAAACAAACAACAAATCTAAATAAAAGAGGGACATCTTGCATTAGTTATATAACTGTCTCTATCTTCTTGCATGAAGATAATTATTTTTCCTTGAATAATTCCTAAAAAAAATTAGGATAATTTGAATTATTTTTTTGTATAAATACTTCACAATTCGAAGTATTGTGTGTGGATTGTGGATTGCTAAACATTTCTATAGTTGCATTGATCTAAAACCTAAGGATTCATTATACCATTTTCAAGTCAGCAGACTGGATTGAGAAATAAAGGCATTATATTACAGGATTCATGTGTTGAGCCACTTTAGTGAAGTACTTTCAACTTTTATTTGTTATTCTCTTAAGTTTTTTTTTCACATACTTGCATGTTTTCTGAATCTAAATGTATAACAGGAATTTTATTTGAGAACCTGTTTAAAAACACTCTAGCTTGAACTGTTATTTCATTTATATGTTTTCTTCTGATATCCAAATTAGGGAATTCTTCATTGTTCCCTAATTTCGATTGACCTCTATCCTATTCCTTCATTATTCAGATATGAGAATCCTTAATTTCTCTGCCATCCTGATTGAAACCATTTCACCTTCCAGCCTAAAGATTTGAACTAACTCAGCTACCTTTCCCTATGAACACTTCCTTTAGACCTTGTTCCTACTATGTTTCTTGATACATTGAATCCATTAGCCCAATGGTAAACAGACCTGCATATATCCATCTGAATCAGTGATTCCACCACCAAACCAAACCAAAATCAAAACTCAATCAATCCCACATAACTAGCCTAAAATCAGCTAAAAGAAACAAAGTTAAATCAGAAAGAGAGAGCCTCTCTGAGCATTAGGAAGGCTTGATCCCAAGCTTAAAAGTTGGTTTGTGGCTACCTCTAATATTTCTTGAACTAAAAAGCATAACAACCATGGGAAATTATTGGAGTGATAACATACTGGCAACCATACTGGGGAAGAATCATTCCCAAGTAAAATAAACCTTAAAGGAAATATTTTTACTCATTTTTTCACCTTAAGTTTTATTTAGGGTTGTTAAAAAATTTCATTAATAAATTAAAATTTTGGCTTAAAAAATAATATACTATACCAGGTCTCATCTTGATCCACAACTAGCTATACTTGTGGATGACCCTGATAGAATTTTACAGAAAAACAAAAAAATAGAAAGTATAGGGAATACTAGTCAATTAGTCAAAGCTAATTCACTGCCCAAAGAATTATCAAGCTTACAAGACATTGAATTTGATTTATCTTTTGAACAATCTTTGTTTAGAACTAAATCTGAAAGTTCAATTTATGATAGTGTAATAGATCCTAATTTAATTCAATTCATTGAAGCAAAAAAGGAAACTGTTTCACTTGTTTCAAATAAAAAAGACTTAGAAACTTTTGATAAACTTGAAGCCTTGTCTGCCACTTTGATTAAGGACATTTATGAAGCCTATCTTCAACATTTTGTTGAGTTAACTAATTTATCTGCTTATACTCCTAAACCTTCTACCATTCATTCAGAATCTGTAAATTCATCTTTGTTTAGTACCACCTCATCTATTATTTCCACTACACTTCATTCCACAAATTCATTCATTCCCAAGCTTCCCCTTCAACCTAGAGTTTTATTTCCATCTCCAAACAGTTCAAGTTAATCCTCTAGCATTTATGCTACATTTTCTAGTACTTCAATCTCATTTCCAACCACCTTTTCCAGCATCCCAACTACATCCTCCAGTGTTCCAACTTCATCTACAAGTACTTCAACCTCATCCCCAAGTACTACCACTTTACCTCCTAGCCAAGAAATAATCTTAGCCATGGCAGCCAGATATGCTCCTTTGGTCCTCCCAGCTCAATTAAATGCCATGCCCCAAGACTACCAAAGTAAAATCTTTCAATTTGAAGGTACTGGTCAAAACACTGCACAACAACATGTTAACAAAATGATTGATTACTTTGAATTTCATGAAATTGATGAATTTGGTGTTCAAATGAGAATTTTTGCCCAAACTTTAGCTGAATATGTAAAGAAATGGTTCAAAGATTTACCTGCAAACCATATTGTTGATTTAGAAAATTTCCATAGATTGTTTATCAATATATGGGAGAAAAAGAAGAATCCTTTACTAATATTGTCTGAATATGAAAACATAAGAAGAGCACCTAATGAATCTCTTCAAGACTATTGTACTAGATTCAGTAGTATTTACAATGCTATTCTACAAACATCAAACCCCCACCAGATCTAGCTTTAATCAAATTCCCTGATGGTTTTGATACTGATATGTCATACCAACTCAGGGAAAGAGACCCTGAAACATTAGAGTAGATGAAAAGTAATTCTGTTAGTGTAGAAGAAAATTTGTTAGCTAAAAGAGCTAGATTGAGAAATGAAAGAAGAGTAACAATAAAGGATGAAAACTCCACATCAAACATTAATATAGATAGCTTAGCAAAAGCCATGGAAATAATGATGGATATATTATAAAATATGGAAAGGAAACCCAGTGGGATAATCAACAACAAGGTACTCAAATAAGAAATCCAAACTTTAGAAAGAATCCCAACACTGGTAAATCTACAGAATCAACACCCGATCAAACAATAAGACCACCTTTCCAAGAGAACTATGCTGAAAATTCTCACCAAAATGAAGAAGATGAAGACACTCATATTAACTTAATGGGAATTAATGATGATAATACTATTTTTCTTACACATTAATAACATGAATTATACATGTTGCAACAATTACAGTTAGAATCTGGAGAGTATTTTGATTATAAGCAAGGTTATGAATATGCCATTAATGAATTTCACAAGCAAAATAGCCTTAGGAGAAAGAAAATTATAGAATCCCCTACTAAGAAAACTGCCCAAACTCAGACCAAGAAAACAATAGAAGATCCTACAAATAAAGTAATGCAAATTCTCCCAAGAGAAAACTAGCAAAACTCTAGTTCAACTCAGAAACATTCCAATCCTAATAAAAAACTTTCTAGTCCAAAAATTTCACCCAGTCCTAAAATTGTAGATATTACAGATACTGTTGTTAAAACATCAGCTGATCCTCAAAAATATGCTGCTATTAAAACAACAATTTCTGATAAAATATCTGCTACTGATCAAACAACAGTTGATCCTAAAAAATCAGCTGCTGCTAAAACCACAGCTGCCACCCAAACTGTCCCTGACAAGAAGATTGAGAACAATAAAACTGTGGAAACACGGACTGAAAAACCAACTGTAGATAAAGAAGAGAAACACACTCAAACATCAATTGGTAAAGAAGAAATTATTCAGTTATGAAAAAATCAAGTTCCATTCAATATCCAAACTGAAATTTCCAAACTGAAAATACCAATTCCTTTAATTGGTAAAACATGATTTATACAAATCACAAATCACTGAAACATTGAACATAAATGAAGGAGAAGGCTCTGTTAATCTAAATGATGATCAACCAGAATTACTATTTGGTCCTGAGGTAAATGGAAAACATAAAGAAGGTGGTGTTCCTCCTTTCTACATTAGCTTGAGTATTCATGATCAAATTTTACACAATGCCATGCTAGATTCAGGAGCATCACACAACCTAATGCCAAAAGCAATCATGGAAACATTGGATTTAGATATATCTAGACCATATAAAGATATTTTCTCTTTTGATTCTAGCAAAGTTAAATGTCTTAGCCTAATAAAAGACTTGTGTGTCACTCTAGTCCAATACCTAGGTAAGAGTAATGTCATGGATATTGTAGTTGTTAATATCCCTCCAAAGTATGGAATGCTATTATCTCTCTCATGGAGAGTGAAATAGCAGGGATCTCTACAGTTAGACATGTCACATGCCATAATTTTAGTATTTGGTTAGCCCAAGAAACTTTACAAAGAAACTTTAATGAATACATGGTCAATAGTGCAGAAAAACCACAAAACTATCCTATTTATTTTGTACATTCTGATATGGATTCTTTCATTTTATGCAATTCAGACACTGGAAAAGACAATAACATAGTTCTAAAACAAAAACATAAATAATTTGACAGTGATAATATATTTCATGAATCTATGTGGCACCTAGATTTTGATGTTTCAGTAAACATATTAGGAGAAGGTGCAGGAGTCCAGATTCACAACATGGAAAATAAACATTATGAAGGTCATGCCTTTATATTAAACTTTAAATGCACCAATAACATGGTTGAGTATGAAGATTTAATCTTAGGATTGCATATTGTTAGAAACTTAGGAGGAAAAAGAGTTTCTATCATGGCATACTCAGAATTAATCATAAAACAAATTAGAGGAGAGTATTCTGTGTATAATCCTAGATTAACCCAATACATAGAAACAATTTTAGATCTAATTAAAGAGTTGCTTGAAATTGACTTTGTTGTTATTCCAAGGAATCAAAACATGCATGCACACAGTTTGGCTACTTTTGCTAGTACCTGCAAACTGCCTTTCAGCCAAAACACCAATATACAGCAGAGGTAAAACACATGCCTACTATACTAGACAACTTGAAATATTGGCAAATATTTTCACAAGATGCTCAAATCTATAATTTTATGAATTATGAGGGAGAATTCCATAATTGTAACATAGATACAGATTGTACAGTAGATGAAACTATAGATAGTGAGATAGATGTAAATAATTTAGATTTGAATGAACCTACTAAATTCACTCAAGTAGAAATAGATAAATTAGAAATAGAAGAACTAGAAAATGATGATTTAGAGTTTTTAAATCTTAAGAATAACTTTATGCCTAAGGGATTAGCCCCATTATAATATCTATTTGATTCAAACGATGTAGCAAGAAAACCAAAAATGGAACCATTAATATCAGACATAGAATAATGTAACATAGGAACATAAAAAAAGCCTAAGCTCATCAAAAATCCAAAGCATTACCTCCAGATGAAAAACTGAAATACATAGCTTTTTTTAAATAATTTCAAGATGTGTTTGCATGGAGTTATGAAGACTTTAAATCTTATGACACCAGCATCATTCAACACAAAATACCTATCAAAGAATATCAGAAACCATTTAAACAGAAGCTTAGGAGAATAAATCCATTTCTTACGCCTTTGATTGAAAAAGAGGTAAAAAGGATGTATGAAGCACAGATCATTTCACCTATCAGATATTCTGATTGGATCTCAAACTTAGTTCCCACTAGGAAGAAAATGGGGAAAATTAGACTTTGTGTTGATTTCTGGAATTTAAACAAGGAGTCCCTAAAAGATAATTATCCTCTCCCAAAAATGGATCATATTTTACAAAGGGTAGTCGGATCATCCATGATTTCATTGCTTGATGGATTCTCTGGATATAATAAAATCTTATTGCAACCAGAAGACCAACCAAAGACAACATTTACTACTCCTTGGGGTACTTTCATGTATGTGAAAATGTCTTTTGGGTTGATTAATGAAAGAGCTACATTCCAGAGAGCTATGGACATAGCTTTTGCCAAATAAATTCACGATTTTCTTGTCATTTATATAGATGATATAACAGTATTCTCAAAAACAGACATTGAACATCTAGATCATCTGAGACAATTGTTTATTAAATGAAGAAAGTTTGGTATTTCTCGGAATCCGAAAAAAGACACTCTTTGGATTTGAAGAAGGTAAAATCTTAGGACACATAATCTCAAAAGAGGGAATTAGGATAGATCCAGCTAGAATAGAGGCAATTTTGAACATAATTCATCCTAGAAATATTAAGGAATTCCAAGCATTCTTAGGTAAAATTAACTTTCTCAGAAGATTCATTTCTAATGTAGAATAATTAATTAGAGAATTGAATAACATGTTAAAAAGAGATTCAACACTTAAATGGATAGTAGATGCCAAACAGTCCTTTGAATCAGTCAAACAAGCCCTTACAAGAACACCAGTCCTAATAAGTCCTAATTTCCAAAAAGATTTTATCATTTTTTCTTTTGCTGCAGGTCATACCATTGTAGTAGTCTTGCTGCAAAAGAATGACCAGGGTTATGAACAACCCATTGTTTTTTTCAGAAAATCCTTAAGAGATGCCACACTAAAGTACAACATAATGGAAAAACAAGCACTTGCTTTAGTAAAGGCTATTAAAGATTTCAGAGTATACATATTGTATTCACACATTATTGCATATGTTCCAAATTCAGTAGTTAAGGACATTATGACACAGAATGGGCCTGATGGAAAGAGAGGCAAATGGATTGCCACTACTTTGGAATATGACATTGACATAAAACCTAATAAACTCATTAAAGGCCAAGGTTTAGCCAAACTCATGGATAAATTGAATTGTCAGGCCTTAGATATAAATTTTATTGCTCAATTAGATGATCAGGAAGAGATGGCGACTCCATAGATCAGTGAAGCATTCATTGAATCACCTTGGTATGTAGATATCATATTTTTCTTACTAAATCTACAAGCTCCTCCTGGTTTATCTAGAACTAAAGCTAGATTTTTGAAAATGCAAGCAATGAAGTATTGTATCATATATAGAGCTTTATTTTGGAAATATCATGGTGGTATACTACGGAAATGTTTACTGAAAGATGAAGCTGATAAAGTTATGCAAGAGTTTCATGCAGGTGACTGTGGAGGACACCTTTACTGGAAATAAAATACGGATAAAATCTTGAGGGAAGGTTTTTACTGGCCCACTCTTTTTGCAGATGTTAGAAAGTATGTGACCTACTATCACAAATTTCAGATCTTTAAAGGGAAGAAAAAACTATTACCTTTACCCCTTAAACCCATCTCCACAGAAATTTCATTTCAACAATGGGGTATAGACTTCATTGGTGAAATTCACCCACCCTCCTCAACCTAGCATAAATGGATTTTGATAGCCACTGATTATTTCATGAAGTGGATAGAAGTCATTTCTTCTAGACAAGCCACTGATTCTGTCATCATCTCATTCCTTGAAAACAATATCCTTTCAAGATTTGGATGCCCACAAAAGCTCATTACTGATAATGCATCTGCTTTCAAATCTAAAAGGATGATTGAATTTTGTAACAAATACCACCACAACCTTGGCCATTCCAATGCCTATTACCCTCAAGGTAATGGAATTACATAATCCTCCAATAAAAGCCTAGTAACTATCATCAAGAAACTGTTAGAAGACAACAAAAAGACCTGGAACAAAATGTTGGTCAATGCCTTATGGGCAGACAGACTAAGTACCAAGAAGTCCATTGGTACATATCATTATCAACTAGTATATGGAATGAATTTTGTTTTTTCATCCTCTTTAGGAGTACCAGTGATGAAGATGATTCAAGAACTGCAAGTTGAACCAAATGATATCCAGAGAAGGATAAATCAGACTATTCATTTGCAAAAGACCAGGGAAGAGGTTTACATCAAATCACAAGTGATCCAAGATAAAATTAAAAAGATATTTGACAAGAAAACCAAAGTTTATGATTTTTACATAGGTGAAAAAGTACTTAAGTGGGATTCCAGAAGAGAAGAAAAAGGTGAACATGGTAAATTTGATTTTATATGGAAAAGTCCTTATATATTTTATGGTTACAGAGGTAACAATGCATTCTTTTTGAAGGAAATATATGGATCAGATCTACCAGGAGGACCAGTTAATGGTAGGATGTTGAAGCATTACTTTTCTCCATATTAACATTATTTCATTTGTTTACTTTGCTCATTGTACATAACATTGTAAAGCATAGATTGCATTAGATGTTTTTCTTGCAAATTTGAGGCCCGAAGAGAAGGCCCTAAGCTTTGAAAGACAAAATATCATAAGCATGAATAAAGCAGAGCTCAGAAAATAGTTACAAGGCAAGCACAGTCAAAGTTCCAAGGCTACTGATCTTAGAGTTCTTGACATTTCACCAGGAAATTCCATCCCCATGTGGAGCCACTATCAGGGTCCTATAATAATAGGATTCATAATTTTGAATTGAATATGATTAGTCTTGTAATATTTTACATACTTTTTCTTTCTGCAAAATTGTTTTCCCATATCAAAAATAAAAAATGTAAAGAGGGTGAAGTCCTAAAAGAAAAATAAAAGGACTAATAAAAGTAAAAGATAAAAAAAGAATATAAAAGTGATGCAAATTAAAATGCCACTACTTTTTACTTTACTTTGCAAAATAAGATTGTGTGCAGTTTGTCAAAAATGCCACAATCCATGATGGTCAAATAGCTTAATCTTGATCATTCATGTTTTAAATTTCGTGCTAATAATGAGAGAATAAAGATCTAGCCAAACTGTTTAATCTCGGTAGATCAGTAGCTAGGTAGAGAATAATAAATGAGCTCAACAGTTTAATCTGAGCCATTTTAAGTGATAATGTTAGAATTAGATAGTTTTCTTATCAAAGAAAAATAAAAAGGGTCAGCAAGCTCAAATGCACCCAAATATAAATGAAGAAAAAATGTTAGGGTAAATTATGGGTAGGTAGAAGCAGTATTCAAAAGGCATGAATAAAATAAATTGGTCATTTCATATTACTAACATCCTTCTAAACTCATTCCCCTTCTAACAATACCCCTTCCCCTTCATATTAACCTTTCCCCTTACTACATTCATTTTTCCTTACAAAAAACCCCTTTTCCTTAGTTAAAAATACATTTTCATTAAAAAAAATAAAAAAATTATTAAACCCCAAAACCCCCTTAACCTAAGTCTAAGTTGTTAAATAGATATATCAGGCCCAACTAGAACAATCCCTCCCTGATATATTTTAAACACTAATTTTACTATATCCCGCATTATATTCATTTAAACCCCCGTTATATATTAACTCCCACTATATTACATACATACATTATAAACTTCCACATACATACATTAACCCCTCTCGCTATTATTTAAATTTTCCCTCTTATTATATTAAAACCCCATTATAATATTAACCCAGGTCCCACTTTCCTCTAACCCCATAGATTATACATATAAGCTCGCCTATTATAAAGTCCTGACCCCGTATAATATAGTCCATTACATATAATCCCATAGAGAATTAAACTTGGACCCCACCTCCTATCAGATCCCCGATGGATTTCTCCTATTTTCCCAGGCGTCAGATCTACATTGATCAGATTTGATGGCCAATAAAAATTTTCACATCCCTGATCAAGAAATATTTAACACTACTGAGGGCTTGCAAAATAAGATATTTTCACAGCCCCGCTCTGTGCTACGTGGCAGCCTTTCATTCCATCGCATCCTCATGCTGAATACCGCTTACCAACTTTTATCGATGTGAAAATTGTGAAGTTGTTTTGGCCTTGTATGAACAATACCACCTTGTCATTTGAATTTGACCCCGTGCATTAATGTTTAACCATTGTTGGTTAAAAACACATAAAGTCGCCCTTTCAAGCCTTTTACCATTTGTTTGTTCATATTTGCGCAAAGACAACTCTTCCGACCTAATTCCGAGCCAAAGAATCTCTTTCGACCTGTTGTTAAGCCATTTCACAACAGAATTCAACCCTTTTGCTACTGAAGCCGCTGCAAACTCCGATTTGAAGCAACATAAAGACCAACAAAGCCTCTGTTGCCTCCAGAACCTCCTTTTGAAAAAATAAATCACACATGATTCCAGGTATTCCTCAGTGCAAAAGCATATTCTTAAGCAAATAAAGTAATCCTTTAAATAAATTAAAGCTTTGCAGATCACAAAAAATCTATTTTTGCCTCCAAACCCCTTTCTGCAGACCCAATTAATATGTTCATAGTAGTTCTAAGGGATTAATCTTATTTATCGATCACAAAGAGTAATTAATTGATAAAACTAAATAAATATAGATTCCCAAGGTATTGTAACAGTCAATCCCCTGCAACCTCCATTTGTTTATGTGGAACTGTTGAAGCCCCGAAAATCGGGTCTTACAACAAGGGGGATACCCACCTAGTCTGGACCTTGGTTAGCAACTCCTTTTCCATTTGGTGTAGTGGGTCCGACTGGGGATAATGGGACCAGTTTCCCAATATGTGTGTGTGTGTGTTGAGAATTGATATTTCCTTTCTAAAGTTCCTAAGTGAAATGATTTTATTCTATTTATAATCTAATCATATGCAAATTGTATTCTAATTTAAACAGAAATATCTAATTCTAAACTAACCCGGGATGTAATCTTTCTGTTTATGCAATCTAAAATGATCTCAAATAACAATCGATAATAAAGATCATTCAACTGTTATAAGAAAAGAATTCAATAAAGATAAACCACTTCATATAAAAATTTAAATGAAACAATTGTGAAAAACATATCGCATAATAAGCTATTCATACATTAAGCATAAATAATTAGTTATCACTGTACAAAAGTGTCAAATGATAACTCAAGAATTCAAGCATCAATATATAAACAACTGAAAATAAATATCACTTTAACACAAAGGCAGAAATAGTTAAGAGATAAAAGTACCATTTATAACTAGTTCTACTCATGAGCTTCAAGCAATAATGACTTATCTCCTCTTAATCCAACATCCACTAAGAGTACAAAAGTGCAACATCAGTAGCAGATATTAAACGCAGATCTCAATAAATCCTGTTCCATTCATTCATCAAAACCTCCTCTGAGGGTGCAAAAGTGCATGTTTTGAGGACAAGTTTTTGACAAATTTCAGGACCCTTCTCTAAATGCATGAGAAGGGTTTAAATACTACTAAATAAATCTAAAAATAGTTTATTACAAAAATTTAGGATTCAGTTTAAATGACCGTCCTTTTTTCTAGGAAAAAATAAAGTAAAACTAATACTAAATCTAAAATCAAAACTAACAACTAACTATTTGTGAATCTGATCTTTGAAATTGCAAGCATTCATCATTGATTTGAGAAGATTAGGTTGGCTGACTTCAGATTTTAATTGTCCTGTGAAAACGGCATCGGCAAGTGCTGGTGCTATCTTCTCGGCAGAATTGATGATGCAATTGAGAGCCATGCATTGGTTGTGTGGTTTTACCAGACATGCCCAGTAAGAATCCCAATTTAACTTTGTTAATCCTTTAATTAATTCTGCCTTTTCCTGATGCTTCTGTTTCCACTCTGTCTACAATTGCTGTGCTTGTGGTAGGTATCCTGGAATAGTTTCTGAAATTAAATTTGCTTTATGCAAATTTTCATTTACACAATCAATAATATTGCTTGCTGCTGTAGCTACTTCTTCCACCGCCTGTTCTGCATTCTTGATCTGCGCATCCCAATTATTGAAGAGCATTTCCTTATGATTATCATTGATGATTGGTGCTCCTGCTCTTTTCCCCTCCTCTATATTTTTCGAAGCCAAATAGTCAGTAACTCTTTTATTAGTTAAATCATAATCATGTCGTAATTCTATGACATGATTAGTGATTTATCACTTTCTTCACAAAAAGAGTTCCACTGTGAAATTTTTTGGCATAATATATCCTGTTGCTGCAGTAGTTGGTTATTTAAGGAAATAGTCTCTGTGATAAATTTTGTGATCTTGGGGTCATCTTTGTGCATCTCTTGCATAATCTATATTTGTTTCTCCTTTTCAACCAAATTTTTCTGATATCCGATCTACATTTTTTGAAACTCTTGCTGTAATTTTTCAAGTTGTATCTGTGCTTCATTGTTAACAATGGCTTGTTGCAGTTGTTGTTGCAGAATCTGTACTTGATTTTCTTTTTCATTCAATAATTTTCGTACCTAAGATGCTTTATCGATGGCTGCAGAGGCATATGCTCCTGTAATCTGAGATAATTTAGTAAGATTTTCAGTTGGATCAGTAGTAGGATCTTTCCATAAAACATCTAATTGTTCTGCGTCATGAGAGAGTGAACTTTCTAATTTCCTTTTCTTCCTTTGTTTTCTTACTACTGCTTTATGTTGTGGACTATAGAATATATCAAGAGGAGGAATTTCCTCTATTTTGAGCACAAGCTCAGAGGAGGGGGAAATGAGAATATGTTCTATTTCTGTGACATTGCTAGTTTCTCCTGTGACTATATTTTTTATTGTTTGTACATTAGTTACAGGAGTCTGTGTGTTCTGTCCTTCAACATTAATCAAATCATTAAATGTTTCCCATTCTTTTTCTAACTCAATTCTGACAGATGGTTGCTGTTCATTGAGAGGGGGAAGATTTATCTGTGGAGAGATTGAAATCTGTTGCTGTAAAAGTTCTTTTGATTGGGCAATATCCTTTACTGACCCTTCACTTTTATCCTGGTCATTATCAGTTAATTTCTTGGACTTTGACTTGGACTTGTCTGTATCTGAACTCCCACTAAGACTGATGTTGGGATTTGGTTCCCTTGCGGGTTCCAAGCTCAAATTATATAAAGGGATAATGGTCAACCTTCTTTCTCTGTACATTTTAAACTCTTGGAATTCTTCTGGAGAAAAACGTGTTTGAGCTGAATTTATAATCTCTTTAAATGTGCATTTTTCTTGAAACATATCATCAAAAAGATCCTCTTCTCCAGAAAATATTCTTACCTTGACTGCAGTGGTGAAATTCTTAACAACATCATATGGGCCGAATAGCCTTCTTGGAAACTTGAACAATTGTAAACATGTAATATTGTTTACTTATTTAAATGCATGACCAACATCAAATAATGAAAATGCTCCGCAAGCCACAGGAAATTGTGGCCAGATGGCCTTCTTTTTATCCTTTAAATCCTTGGTCAAACCTCCCTCTCCGTAGGTTTGATACGCAATTTCTCGGGCTAGGAGTTTATCCGGAACACACAAAGGTAAAACATGGGGAGAAGAAAAGTAAAAAATTCTTCTCCAAACCATCCTGCGATAGGGAGAATGTCTACTTCTGCTTCAGGGGAAAACCTTGGAGTATCCTTATTATACAACATTCTGTATAGTGGCAGCATGATGCCATGGAAAATCTTGTAAAAATGGGGAATGAAATTTGAATCCCACAATTATTTATGATAAACATGAATGGGTAGGGGATCTTGAATTGTCCATTGCCAACCCATTACAGGAAATTTAGAAACATAAAAGATTGAATCCATTACATAAGAAGATAGGAAAAAAGGAGGATAAATCCTCTAAGAGACAGTCCGTTTAGACCGATAATTAAAAATAGCCGTGGCTAAGTTATCAGAAAATATCTTAGCCCAATCCACAATAGTAGCATTAACAGCAGCATTCAATAATGGAAGCCATTCGGATGAAAACTTATTAATGTCAGGCTTTCCAAAAAGCCTACAAAGCATAGTAGCAGCAAAGCAATACGAATAAGTGAGAGAACCAGTACTGTACATACCGTGTTTATCTTTCTTCAGTGGTTCGTCTCTTCTGAACCATTCCTTGGTGCATTCTGCTAGGTTTTCATTTTCCTTGGCAAACTTTTCAATAAACTGTTTGTTGTACGTTGCCTGTGGCTCTGGCAAATGATACATAAGCCTTAAATATTTTGGAGTAAATGAGCCAATGAGCTGTTGCCCCTGAGTCTTGAACTGTCTGTCCGTAATATCAGTGCTATCCAGTACCCATTTCACCATGTCTGTATATGGAATGATTTTAGGTCTTGCTCCTATCCGGTGCAAAAATGAACAAGCTAACTCTGTAAGAGATGCTTTGGAAGAACCAACTGATCCTGCAGTAGCCGAAACATCCATTAATATGGGGTTTTCTTCTTCAAGAAGATTATACATGCCCTCCCAAGTGGTGATACTAGCGTCTTTGTTGCAGGCAGTGTCTGTGTACAAGGACGCCATCTCTTTACTTTCAGAACTCAGAGCTTTGTCTTTCTTTCCCATAATACTCTGAATATCGCTTTGTAAAGTCCTCTATTCTTCGCGCCTGCAGTTTATGAATTAAGTGAGAGTAATGATATGAAAAGTTGATGGGAAAGTTTTAAATTCTGAAGGCGCATAAAATATATCATCTTACGTGAAATAACTCTTCAATCAAAACAAAACCATTTTTCATTAATAAATGACAATCAATTCATTGATTAATCATTAAAGCACATAACAGAGTTTTGATTTATGGAGAATATTTTCTTCGTACAACGAGCCTTAAGAATCTGCGATAATGCGATCTGCGATTCGCTTCACAATATCACAAAATCACAATATTGCAAATCGCAATCTCAGAAAATCGCAACATCATAATAGCGCAAATATTATATCATCACGAAATCACAAAATCGCAATATCGCAATATCGCAAGATCGCAATATCGCAAAATATAAAATATGACAAACATCCGTTAATGTATTTTCTGCGAAATGTGATTTGCGATAAATGTTATCGCACATCGGTGATTTGAGGTTTCTCAGCATACAATATGAAACTTGCGATGCGATGAATGTTCTTTTAGCGCGTAATTTCGTATCACAATCTTTAAAATTCCGCTTGTAAAGAGGCATTCATTACCCTTTTACGATGCGATATTCCTCAAAGAATGATTTTATTCTATGCTATCATAAACTTAAGTTTATTTAAAGATTTTCCAAGGAATTTTTTCAAGTTAATGATAGTAAGTTTTATTGAAAAAGAAAACAAGCACTAATTAATTTTTTGGATTTTTTTTTAAACTAAGGTTCCCCACTTATTTAGTATTATTACTAATACTAAATAAGAAGGGGGGTTGTTGCTGGCCACAACAATTGGCGATTCACTTGGAAGAACCAGTTATCTCTGCTTTTCTTTTGAATTTTCTAAACTTTTCAAAACAGAAAATTTTCCAGAAAATCAAACTTTATTATAAAAAGACAAAGTACATTATGTTTTAATCTATAAATGATATTTCATTTCTTCTATGTTCAACTTTGACTATTCACTTCCTCAAGCTAGTCCTTGTATCTATATCAGTCATTACTTGGTTTAAAAAGATAAAAACAAAAGGCTTCTCTATAAATCATTTTTTAAATATGCTCATTTGTCATATGTAGAGCCATTGCTGCCAGCGAGCATCTATAGCTTCGACAGGGTTACCTGTTACCCAACAATGATCCTGTGTCCCACTTAGAGAAATACACAATTTTCAAAGAGAAATCCATATTTACACTTATTGCTTTTTGTTTTCTTTTTTACCCTTAAAGAACAATGTCTTGGTTTGGTAGCCAATTTATGACAGTGCCATTCACTTGATTTATAACTTTGCTGAACAAGTTGGCTCGTGATGAGACCCATTGCCTTTTGATTGCAGTAATCTTGAGTCATTGCCCTATTGTGGTATGCAGTATTGGCAAAGTCAGCAAGCTATAATATCTATGATCATGATAAGTCGGCTCGTGATGAGACCTCTTACTCTTTAAGTTAAAAGTGTATCATTGGATTATTCCTTGAACGTTGTGATTTCCTAGGTGGGGAGGAAGTCATTGTTTCCTTAAGATAACTCTGGACGACAATGGTAGAGTTTTTGAAAAGAACTTTTCTACAAAGAATCTTCATTTTGTTATTGATACCTTTCATTGAAATGATATAAAACATTTTCTTGCTAAAGGTCGTTTTTTATCAAAATTTACAAAGTTGAAATTAGTATCATTTCTAGGCCTAAAGCTTTTAACTGTATCTTTGAATAATAATGATCAATTTTCTAGAAGAATTCTATTTATATCAGTAAAAAAAAAAACAAAATCAAAAAGAGAATTTGTATCTTTTTGTTGAATTCCAAATATAACCATTAACAATTGGTTTTATTATGAAAAATAAAGAAAACTAATATACAAAATAGAAGAATGATCTCCTATGGAAAATATTTTTTGAGGATCTGTCAATTAACAGGTAAAGACTCTCTTTTTCCTATTAAATCATGTAACATAAAAGTAGATGGACCTATGATCTCTGCAATTTGGAAAGGACCAAGCCACATTCGTTGAAATTTTTTATGTTTCCCTTTTTCCTCATGAGCCTTGTCCCATTTTAAAACTAGATCTCCAACCTGAAAATTTTTTCTGGATATGATGTTTGAATCAAATGAAGCTTTCACTAATGCTTGATGATGAGAATGAGTTACTTTGGCCTTTTCTCGTTGTTCTTCTAGCTTAATTATTTCCATCTGCCTTAGTTGTAAGGAAGAAGTTGGTAATTCATCAATATATTGGACTAAGGCTAAAGAAGGAATTGCTAGATGAGTTCGAAAAACCACTTCTTTCCCATAAACTAAATTAAAGGGAGAAGTGCCAATGGAGGCTTTCTGCGTTATTCGATCTGCCCATAAAGCATATATTAAAGATTTATGCCAATTTTTATGATTTTGATCAATGGTTCGCTTAATGATTCTGATTAAGTTTTTATTTTTGGATTCAGCTAACCCATTTCCCCATGGATAATAATTGGCAGAGTATTTAAGTTTGAAACCTCTTTTAAGTGCAAATTCATTCATAGCATTACCAGAAAAATATGATGCACTATCAAACATTAAAGCAGAAGGTAAACCAAACCTGGTGATTATGAACTGATCTATGAACTCGATGATGTGCTCGGCATTAGCAGTTTTAAGAAGAACTGCTTCTACCCATTTCGTAAAATAATTAGTTGCTGTAATGATATACCTATGTTGCTTAGAAGAGTGAGGAACAATCTCACCTATTATGTCCAATCCCCATTGATCAAAAGGTTGCTCAATTTTGACTGGTTGTAACGGTAATGATGGTTTCTTTTGTCTTCCAGCAGTGGTTTGACAGACATGACATTTCCTTACGTAGCTATGTGAATCTTTGAATAATGTGGGCCAGTAATAGCCTGCGCGAAGAATTTTATGTGCAGTAGCATCTCCAGCATAATGTCCACCTGTTGGCCCATTGTGAAGTTCCTGCAAGACTTTTTCAGCTTCAAATTTCTCCAGACATCTAAGAAGAACAGAATCATAATTCATTCTAAAAAGAACATCATTCACAAGCTGATATTGTTTAGCCTTCAACCTTAGAGCTCTTTTCTTAGTGTAATCGAGATTTGGAGGAGCATATCCATTCTTTAGATAAAAAATGATATCAGCATATAATGATTCAACATCGTTTAGGCTTACCTCATATGTTTGTATCTCTGCAGATGATTTTTCATAAATAAGTGATGCTCCAGCTAATATTTTGCAAAAGCCTTGCCCTCTTACAATACTTGCTGGTTTGATTTCTAAATCATATTCTTGTAAGGCAGTAACCCAATTGGCTCTTTTCTCACCCACATCTTTTTCAACTAAAATATTTCTTACTGCTGGAAACAATACTATGATTTTTGTATGGGTTTTAAGTAAAAAGGGTCTGAAATATTTAATTGCTTTGAAAACAACATAAGCTTGTTTCTCCACATCTAAATAATTCAACTCAGCTCCCTGTAAATTTGAACTGAAAAAAAAAGAAATTGGGGCTTCTACCTTATCCTGATTTGTTTGAGTGAGTATCGTAGCATAAGATTTATCAGAGGCAAATGTATACAAAATAAAAGGATCGAAAAAATTTGGAGTTGCTAAAGATGGAGCGTTAACAATTGCTTGTTTGATTAGATTGAATGCCTCGTATTCGTTTTTGTCCCATTTGAAGTTTGAATTCTTTTTAATAATTTCTTGTAAAGGAGATACAATTCTTGAAAAATCTGGCACAAATATCTTTACAAAATTAATCTGGCCAAGAAAATATTGCATAGCCTTCTTATTGTGAGGTAGGGGTATTTCAGAAATTTCCTTGATTTTATCAGGATCAATATGAATTCCAGATTTTGATACTTGAATCCAAGAATTTTTCCTTCACTTAATGCAAAAAATGATTTTTTCGGATTAAGTGAAATACTATACCTTTGACAACGTTGGAAGATCTACTTCAAATCTCTAAGATGATTGCTTCATTTCTTGGAATATATAGTTATATCATACAAGTAAATTACCACTGATTTGTTTACTAATCCCTTGAAAGTGATGTCCATGGCTCTCTGAAATGTGGCACCAGCATTGATCAGACCAAAAGGCATCTTTTGATATGCATAAGTGCCCCATTTGGTTCTAAATGTAGTTTTCAATTGATCATCAGGATGGACCAATACTTGGTTGTAGCCAGAGAAACCATCTAAGAAAGACATTAATTCTGATCCTGCAACTGCCTGTAATATTTGCTCCATAGGAGGCAAAGGAAAATTATCTTTTTGGCAGGCTTTATTAAGATTTCGAAAGTCAATGCAAATTCTAATGTCTCTGTTCTTCTTTCTAACAGGAACCATATTGGAAACCCATTTAGAATGTCGGACGGGAAAAATAATCTTGGCTTTCAATAACTTATTGAGTTCAGATTTGATCTGATTTTCTAGATTGGGATGGATCTTTCTCAACTTTTGTTGGACAGGTTTTTCATCATTTATCATTGGGATAGTATGTTGGATGATAGAAGTGTCATAAGTTTTGAGTTCATCGTAGTTCCAAGCAAAGACACTTTTGTATTGTTTCAAGAGACGAACATACGCTAATTTTTCTTCAGGAGCTAGGCCAAGGCCTAGGTTGATATTTTGTGGTTTGGTATCAGTTCCTAGATTTACTAATTCATAGTTCAAAGTTGAACTTTGCAGTTTTGAATTGGTAGATCTTTTGAATCGATCTTTCAAATCATAAAGGTCTTCTAACTTGACTACTGACTTTGGCATAGCATTATTAGTGCTATCTTGTTGCAATTGTCTGTCATGTTGGTCCTCATCAATTATTTGATTGGTGTAAGATCCTTCAGATGTGAGGAAGCTTACAATATCAGGATCATCATTGAAAATCCTCCAGTTGGTAATGTTATCAAGAATCGAGGGTCTAAATATTAATTCGATTGAAAATCGATCAGGGCTATAGTCTTCTGAAGGAATGAGCTTGGAAGCTATGTTAGCTAGGAGGTCTGCACTAGCATTCTAGAGTACGGGAATTGATGAAATATTAAATGCTATAAAATGTTTAGTCAAATCTTGAACTAAAGATTGATAATGCTTTAAATGACCTGATAAACAATGTATAGTATTGCGTACCTGTCTGATTACAATTTCAGAATCTCCGAAAACTTGTAGATATTTTATATCTAATCCGATTGCTTTGTATAATCCTTGGACTAAAGCCTCGTATTCTGCGGTATTATTGATGCAATCGAACTCGAGTCTGCAAGTTAGCATAATTTTGTTTCCCTCTGGACTAATCAACACACATCCTGCTCCTGCTCCTTCATTAGACTTAGAACCATCAAAAAATAACTTCCAAAATAAATATTTATTTACAGGAGTATCTACAAAATTAATGCATTTAGAACTATCTGTTTGAGAAAAAATTTATATCTGAGATAAAACAGAATGTTCTGAGTAAGGTGAAGTATGAGCATTGAAATTTCCTAAGAAAGAATCAACTGAATAATTGCCAATGATATTATTGCTGTATATGAAGCTCAATTTTGCACATATTTATTTTGGTAGAATATTAGATGAAGCTCCCGAATCCACTAAACAATTATGCAAATTTTTATTGAAAACTTCATGAGTAAGAAGAAATGGAGGAGTATGAGATCTTGACCTTCCTTCAATTAAAGCGATATTTTATAAATCAACTTTACTAATCACATTAGTTGGAGGTCTTCCCATCTCGTTGGAATCTTGAGAAATCACAGGATCAGGCAAAGGTTTTTCAGGCACAGCATGTAATTCTTTCAAAAGTACCTTTTGCTGGTGTTTTAACTTGCTCAATTCATAAAAAAGTGATATTAGCCCTAGTGTTTTTCATATCTTCTATGATATTATACTCCATTTGATCCAGAACAATCAGTTTTTTTGATGGAGTTGATGAATCTGTTTGGACTGGGCTGGTCTGAATTGCTTTAGATGTCGTTTTCTTGGGTGCAACTTTATCCTTAGTCATTGAGTTTGCACTCTTTGGCTTAGTAGTAGTTTGAGGAGGATAAAGTTGATTTCTACTTCGAGTGCTAACTGGGGATGCTTCTTGATATTCCTCATATGGGAGGATGAAATCCCACATACCTTGTACTTCTACAACTTCTTCTTCATCAGTAGTTTCTTCAGTAATAGTTTCCTCTTCTTCTTCTTCTGATTCAGCATTTGTAATAGCATTTGGTGGTTTTGAATCAGTTGAAGGATTTCTGCCACTTATTTCTTGATATCAACCATTTCATTGGACATGGTTTTCAAAAATTTCTGCAATCCTTCCAAATCGAATGGATCTTTCGATTGTTTTTTCTTGGGGTCTTCCTTAAAAGTAACCTTCTTGGATTTTTGTTCTTCTATCGCATTTTTCTTTTCTAAAGCAATGATACGTTTTTCGACTACTATTGCTTCCTTCATATTGTTTGCTAAAGTTGTTTTGTTAGCTCTGTCAAAAAAGATTGCTATGTTTGATGGTAAAGCAGAAATGTACCATTCACTTCTCACTTCTTCACTAGGCTTCAAAGTAGTAGGAATTTTATTTAACAGTTTGTTAAAACGTGAATTAAAATCCTTGATAGGTTCTCTTGACTCAACCCTAAGATTAGACAGATCATTGATCAATGGCGCTGTAGACCTATCATCACCAAATTTAGTCAAAAATTGATCTTGAAAGATATCCCAACTAGTGATGGATCCAGATGGTAATGAAAAATACCATGATCCAGCTGCTCCTTGTAGGGTATAGGGAAAAAGTCAGACAACAACATCTTCATTAGTAACTCCATTGAGATTTATGGACACAATAAATTTTTTTATATGTTCTTCTGCTAGCATGCCTACTTCAGGATTAAACTTAGGCAACCATTTTTCAAGATGGGCTTGTAATTGACTCAAGGGTGCAGACATTAAGACTGCCCCTGGATTATTCCATGGCATTTGGGCCATCACTGAAATACTAACAGAGGAAAGTGCAGAAGATGATCTTTGTGATTGGGAAGATGAGGATATTACAATTCCAGATGTTTGAGAATGAGATGTGGAAGTTTGAGTGGACTGATGGGCAATAATATAGAGTGGAGGGTTGGATGGTTGACTTCGCGGTGAAGAGGTTGAGATAGATGATGATGATGAAAGAGTCTCACTATCAGACCCTTTAGGTGATTTCCTTACTCTTTTACTTGTAGGTAGAGGTAACTCAATTGGCTGAATGCCAAGCTTTTCACTTTGCAATCTGGTGAGAGGATGAGCAGGATTATATTGTGAAGTCACGCTGCCTTGAGATTTATCAGATCTTTGAGGTGATATTGAAAATCGCTGAAGTTTATGGATCAAGGATTCAACTTCAGGAGGTTCAATAGCAGAATCTTTTGAAAAGTTAGGTTTTGTGGCAGTGTCTGTCGTTCTTTCGACTTCTGGCTCTGGATTTAAAATTTCTAAGTACAATGGAGAAGTCGAGGAAGATGGTGAGGACGATTTACTCTCAGAATGGTATTTAGATTTTGATTTACTTTCCATTCATAGTTCATGGCTCTCCTTATAGCGCCAAATATGTTGAAGCCCCGAAAATCGGGTCTTACAACAAGGGGGATACCCACCCGGTCTGGACTTTGGTTAGCAACTCCTTTTCCGTTTGGTGTAGTGGGTCCGACTGGGGATAATGGGACCAGTTTCCCAATATGTGTGTGTGTGTGTGTTGAGAATTGATATTTCCTTTCTAAAGTTCCTAAGTGAAATGCTTTTATTCTATTTCTAATCTAATCATATGCAAATTGTATTCTAATTTAAACAAAAATATCTAATTCTAAACTAACTCGGGATGTAATCTTTTTGTTTATGCGATCTAAAATGATTTCAAATAACAATCTATAGTAAATATCATTAAACTGTTATAAGAAAAGAATTCAATAAATATAAACCACTTCATATAAAAATTTAAATGAAATAGTTGTGAAAAACATATCGCATAATAAGCTATTCATACATTAAGCACAAATAATTAGTTATCACCGTACAAAAGTGTCAAATGATAACTCAAGAATTCAAGCATCAATATATAAACAACTGAAAATAAATATCACTTTAACACAAAGGCAGAAATAGTTAAGAGATAAAAGTACCATTTATAACTAGTTCTAATCATGAGCTTCAAGCAATAATGACTTATCTCCTCTTAATCCAACATCCACTAAGAGTACAAAAGTGAAACATCAGTAGCAGATATTAAACGCGGATATCAATAAATCATGTTCCATTCATTCATCAAAACCTCCTCTGAGGGTGCAAAAGTGCATGTTCTGAGGACAAGTTTTTTACAAATTTCAGGACCCTTCTCTAAATGCATGAGAAGGGTTTAAATACTACTAACTAAATCTAAAAATAGTTTATTACAAAAATTTAGGATTTGGTTTAAATGACCGTCCTTTTTTCTAGGCAAAAATAAAGTAAAACTAATACTAAATCTAAAATCAAAACTGAAAACTAACTATTTGTGAATCTAATCTTTGAAATTGCAAGCATTCATCATTGATTTGAGAAGATTAGGTTGGCCGACTTCAGATTTTAATTGTCATGTGAAAATGACATTGGAAAGTGCTGGCGCTATCTTCTCGGCAGAATTGATGATGCAATTGAGAGCCATGCATTGGTTGTGTGGTTTTACCAGACATGCCTAGTAAGAATCCCAATTTAACTTTGTTAATCCTTTAATTAATTATGCCTTTTCCTGATGCTTCTGTTTCCACTCTATCTGCAATTGTTGTGCTTGTGGTAGGTATCCTGGAATAGTTTCTAAAATTAAATTTGCTTTGTGCAAATTTTCATTTACACAATCAATAATATTGCTTGCTGTTGTAGTTGCTTCTTCCACCGCCTGTTCTGCATTCTTGATCTGCGCATCCCAATTATTGAAGAGCATTTCTTTATGATTGTCATTGATGATTGGTGCTCCTGCTCTTTTCCCCTCCTATGTCTTTTTCCAAGCCAAATAGTCAGTAACTCTTTTATTAGTTAAATCATAATCATGTTGTAATTCTACGACATGATTAGTGATTTATCACTTTCTTCACAAAAAGAGTTCCACTGTGAAATTTTTTGGCATAATATATCCTATTGCTGCAGTAGTTGGTTATTTAAGGAAATAGTCTCTGTGATAAATTATGTGATCTTGGGGTCATATTTTTACATCTCTTGCATAATCTGTATTTGTTTCTCTTTTTCAGCCAAATTTTTCTGATATCCGCTCTGCTTCACTATTAACAATGGCTTGTTGCAGTTGTTGTTGCAGAACCTGTACCTGATTTTCTTTTTCATTCAATAATTGTTGTACCTCAGATGATTTATCGATGGCTGCAGAGGAATATGCTCCTGTAATCTGAGATAATTTAGTAAGATTTTCAGTTGGATCAGTAGTAGGATCTTGCCATAAAACATCCAATTGTTCTGCGTCATGAGAGAGTGAACTTTCTAATTTCCTTTTCTTCTTTTGTTTTATTACTACTTCTTTATGTTGTGGACTATAGAATATATCAAGAGGAGGAATTTCCTCTATTTTGAGCACAAGCTCAGAGGAGGGGGAAATGGGAATATGTTCTGTTTCTGCGACATTGCTAGTTTCTCCTGTGACTATATTTTTTATTGTCTGTACATTAGCTACAGGAGTCTATGTGTTCTGTCCTTCAACATTAATCAAATCATTAAATGTTTCCCATTATTTTTCTAACTCAATTCTGACAGATGGTTTCTGTTCATTGAGAGGGGGAAGATTTATCTGTGGAGAGATTGAAATCTGTTGCTGTAAAAGTTCTTTTGATTGGGCAGTATCCTTTACTGACCCTTCACTTTTATCCTGGTCATTATCAGTTTCTTTCCTGGACTTTGACTTGGAATTTTCTATATTTGAACTCCCACTAAGACTGATGTTGGGAGTTGGTTCCCTTGCGGGTTCCAAGCTCAAATTATCTAAAGGGATAGTGGTCAACCTTCTTTCTCTGTACATTTTAAACTCTTGGAATTCTTCTGGATAAAAACGTGTTTGAGCTGAATGTAGAATCTCTTTAAATGTGCATTTTTCTTGAAACATATCATCAAAAAGATCCTCTTCTCCAGAAAATATTCTTACCTTGACTGCAGTGGTGAAATTATTAACAACATCATAAGGGTCGAATAGCCTTCTTGGAAACTTGAACAATTGTAAACATGTAATATTGTTTACTTCTTTAAATGCATAACCAACATCAAATAATGAAAATGCTCTGCAGGCCACAGGAAATTGTGTCCAGATGGCCTTCTTTTTATCCTTTAAATCCTTGGTCAAACCTCCCTCTCCGCAGGTTTGATACGCAATTTCCCGGGCTAGGAGTTTATCCGGAACATACAAAGGTAAAACATGAGGAGAAGCAAAACTTCCAAAAACCCTAACATAGGTAAAAAATTCTTCTCCAAACCATCTTGCGACAGGGAGAATGTCTACTTCTGCTTCAGGGGAAAACCTTGGAGCATCCTTATTATACAAGATTATGTACAGTGGCAGCATGATGCCATGGCAAATCTTGTAAAAATGGGGAATGAACTTTGAATCCCACAATTCTTTATGATAAACATGAATGGGTAGGGGATCTTGAATTGTCCATTGCCAACCCATTACAGGAAATTTAGAAACATAACAGATTGAATCCATTACATAAGCAGATAGGAAAAAAGGAGGATAAATCCTCTGAGAGATAGTCCGTTTAGACCGATAATTAAAAATAGCCATGGCTAAGTTATCAGATAATATCTTAGCCCAATCCACAATAGTAGCATTAACAACAGCATTTAATAATGGAATCCATTTGTATGAAAACTTATTAACGTCAGGCTTTCCAAAAAGCCTAAAAAGCATAGCAGCAGCAAAGCAATACGAATAAGTGAGAACCAGTACTGTACATACCGTGTTTATCTTTCTTCAGTGGTTCATCTCTTCTATACCATTCCTTGGTGCATTCTGCTAGGTTTTCATTTTCCTTGGCAAACTTTTCAATAAAATGTTTGTTGTACGTTGCTTGTGGCTCCGGCAAATGATACATAAGTCTTAAATCTTCTGGAGTAAATGAGCCAATGAGCTCTTGCCCCTGAGTCTTGAACTGTCTGTCTGTAATATCAGTGCTATCCAGTACCCATTTCACCATGTCTGTATATGGAATAATTTTAGGTCTTGCTGCTATCCGGTGCAAAAATGAACAAAAATGATCCTGCAGTAGCCGAAACATCCATTACTCTGGGGTTTTCTTCTTCAAGCAGATTATACATGCCCTCCCAAGTGGTGATACCAACGTCTTTATTGCAGGCAGTGTCTGTGTACAAGGACGCCATCTATTTACTTTCAGAACTCGGAGCTTTGTCTTTCTTTCCTATAATACTCTAAATATCGCTTTGTATAGTCCTCTGTTCTTCGCGCTTGCAGTTTATGAATTAAGTGAGAGTAATGATATGAAAAGGTGATGGGAAAGTTTTAAATGCTGAAGGCGCATAAAATATATCATCTTACGTGAAATAACTCTTCAATCAAAACAAAACTATTTTTCATTACTAAATGACAATCAATTCATTGATTAATCATTAAAGCGCATAACAGAGTCTTGATTTATGGAGCAGATTTTCTTCGTACAACGAGCCTTAAGAATCTGCGATAATGCGATCTGCAATTTGCTTCGCAATATCGCAAAATCGCAATATCGCAAATCGCAATCTCGGAAAATCGCAACATCATAATAGCGCAAATATTATATCATCGCGAAATCGCAATATCGCAATATCGCAAGATCGCAATATCTCAAAATATAACATATGAAAAACATTTGTTAATGTATTTTCTGCGAAATGAGATTTGCGATAAATGTTATCACACATCGGTGATTTGAGGTTTCTCAGCATAAAATATGAAACTTGCGATGCGATGAATGTTCTTTTAGCGCGTAATTTCGTATTGCAATATTTAAAATTCCGCTTGTAAAGAGGCATTCATTACCCTTTTGCGATGCGATATTCCTCAAAGAATGATTTTATGCTATTCTATCATAAACTTATGTTTATTTAAAGATTTTCCAAGGAATTTTCTTAAGTTAATGATAGTAAGTTATATTGAAAAAAGAAAACAAGCACTAATTAATTTTTTGGATTTTTAAACTAAGGGTCCCCACTTATTTAGTATTATTACTAATACTAAATAAGAAAGGGGGTTGTTGCTAGCCACAACAATTGGCGATTCACTTGGAAGAACCAGTTATCTCTGCTTTTCTTTTGAATTTTCTAAACTTTTCAAAACAGAAAATTTTAAGAAAATCAAACTTTATTATAAAAACAAAAAGTACATTATCCTTTTATCTATCAATGATATTTCATTTCTTCTATATTCAATTTTGATTATTTACTTCCTCGAGCTAGTCCTTGTATCTATATCAGTCATTACTTGGTTCATAAAGATAAAAACAAAAGGCTTCTCTGTAAATCATTTTTAAATATGCTCATTTGTCGTAGGTAGAGACACTACTGCCAGCAAGCGTTTATAGCCTCGACAGGGTTACCTCTTACCCAGCAATGATCTTGTGTCCTACTTAGAGAAATATACAATTTTCAAAGAGAAATCCATATTCACTCTCATTGCTTTTATTTTTCTTTTTATTCTTAAAGAACAATGTCTTGGTTTGGTAGCCAATTTATGACAGTGCCATTCACTTGATTTATAGCTTTTGCTGAACAAGCTGGCTCGTGATGAGATCCCTTGTCTTTTGATTGCAATAATCTTGAGTCATTGCCCTGTTGTGGTATGCAGTATTGGCAAAGTCAGCAGGCTATAATATCTATGATCATGATAAGTTGGCTCGTGATGAGACCTCTTACTCTTTAAGTTAAAAGTGTATCATTGGATTATTCCTTGAATGTTGTGATTTCCTAGGTGGGGAGGAAGTCATTGTTTCCTTAAGATAGCTCTGGATGACAATGGTAGAGTTTTTGAAAAGAAATTTTCGACAGAGAATCTTCATTTTGTTATTGATACCTTTCGTTGAACTGATATAAAACATTTTCTTGCTAAAGGTCGTTTTTTATCAAAATTTACAAAGTTGAAATTAGTATCATTTCTAGGCCTAAAGCTTTTAACTGTATCTTTGAATAATAATGATCAATTTTCTAGAAGAATTCTATTTATATAAGTAAAAAAAAAAAACAAAATCAAAAAGAGAATTTGTATATTTTTGGTGAATTCCAAATATAACCATTAACAACTGGTTTTATTATGAAAAATAAAGAAAACTAACATACAAAATAGAAGAATGATCTCCTATGGAAAATATTTTTTGAGGATCTATCCATTAACAGGTAAAGACTCTCTTTTTCCTGTTAAATCCTGTAACATAAAAGTAGATGGACCTATGATCTCTACAATTTGGAAAGGACCAAGCCACATTCGTTGAAATTTTGTATGTTTCCCTTTTTCCTCATGAGCCTTGTCCCATTTTAAAACTAGATCTCCAACCTAAAAATCTTTTCTGGATATGATGTTTGAATCAAATGAAGCTTTCACTAATTCTTGATGATGAGCATGAGTTACTTTGGCCTTTTCTTGTTGTTCTTCTAGCTTAATTATTTCCATCTGCCTTAGTTGTAAGGAAGAAGTTGGTACTTCATCAATATATTGGACTAAGGCTAAAGAATAAATTGCTAGATGAGTTGGAAGAACCACTTCTTTCCCATAAACTAAATTAATGGGAGAAGTGCCAATGGAGGCTTTCTGCATTATTCGATCTGCCCATAAAGCATATATTGAAGACTTATGCCAATTTTTATGATTTTGATCAATGGTTCGCTTAATGATTCTGATTAAGTTTTTATTTATGGATTCAGCTAACCCATTTCCCTGTGGATAATAATTGGTAGAGTATTTAAGTTTGAAACCTCTTTTAAGTGCAAATTCAGTCATAGAATTACCAGAAAAATATGATGCACTATCAAACATTAAAGCAGAAGGTAAACCAAACCTGGTGATTATGAACTGATCTATGAACTCGATGATGTGCTCGGCATTAGCAGTTTTAAGAGGAACTTCTTCTACCCATTTCGTAAAATAATCAGTTGCTATAATGATATACCTATGTTTCTTAGAAGAGTGAGGAACAATCTCACCTATTATGTCCAATCCCCATTGATCAAAAGGCTGCTCAATGTTGACTGGTTGTAACGGTAATGATGGTTTCTTTTGTCTTCCAGCAGTGGTTTGACAGACTTGACATTTCCTTACGTAGCTATGTGAATCTTTGAATAATGTGGGCCAGTAATAGCCTGCGCGAATAATTTTATGTGCAGTAGAATCTCCAGCATAATGTCCACCTGTTGGCCCATCGTGAAGTTCCTGCAAGAATTTTTTAGCTTCAGATTTCTCTAGACATCTAAGAAGAACAAAATCATAATTCATTCTAAAAAGAACATCATTCACAAGATGATATTGTTTAGCCTTCAACCTTAGAGCTCTTTTCTTAGTGTAATCGAGATTTGGAGGAGCATATCCATTCTTTAGATAAAAAATGATATCAGCATATAATGATTCAACATCCTTTAGGCTTACCTCATACGTTTGTATCTCTGCAGATGATTTTTCAGAAATAAGTGATGTTCCAGTGAATATTTTGCAAAAGCCTTGCCCTCTTACAATGCTTGCTGGTTTGATTTCTAAATCATATTATTGTAAGGAAGTAACCCAATTGGCTCTTTTCTCACCCACATCTTTTTGAACTAAAAGATTTCTTACCGCTGGAAACGATACTATGATTTTTGTATGGGTTTTAAGTAAAAAGGGTCTGAAATATTTAATTGCTTTGAAAACAACATAAGCTTGTTTCTCCACATCTGAATAATTCAACTCAGCTCCCTGTAAATTTGAACTGAAAAAAGCAATTGGGGCTTCTGACTTATCCTGATTTGTTTGAGTGAGTATCGCAGCATAAGATTTATAAGAGGCAAATGTATACAAAATAAAAGGATCGGAAAAATTTGGAGTTGCTAAAGATGGAGCGTTAACAATTGCTTGTTTGATCAGATTGAATGCCTTGTATTCGTTTTGGCCCCATTTGAAGTTTGAATTATTTTTAATCATTGCTTGTAAAGGAGATACAATTCTTGAAAAATCTGGCACAAATCTCTTTAAAAAATTAATCTGGCCAAGAAAAGATTGCATAGCCTTCTTATTGTGAGGTAGGGTTATTTCAGAAATTTCCTTGATTCGATCAGGATCAATATGAATTCCAGATTTTGATACTATGAATCCAAGAAGTTTTCCTTCACTTAATGCAAAAAAGAATTTTTTCGGATTAAGTGAAATTCCATACCTTTGACAACGTTGGAAGATCTACTTCAAATCTCTAAGATGATTGCTTCGTTTCTTGGAATATACAGTTATATCATCCAAGTAAATTACCACTGATTTGTTAACTAATCCCTTGAAAGCGATGTCCATGGCTCTCTGAAATGTGGCACCAGCATTGATCAGACCAAAAGGCATCTTTTGATATGCATAAGTGTCCCATTTGGTTCGAAATGTAGTTTTCAATTGATCATAAGGATGGACCAATACTTGGTTGTAGCTAGAGAAACCATCTACGAAAGACATTAATTCTGATTCTGAAACTACCTGTAATATTTGCTCCATAGGAGGCAAAGGAAAATTATCTTTTTGGCAGGCTTTATTAATATTTCGAAATTCAATGCAAATTCTAATGTCTCTGTTCTTCTTTCTAACACGAACCATATTGGAAACCCATTTAGAATGTCAAACGGGAAAGATAATTTTGGCTTTCAATAACTTATTGAGTTCAGATTTGATCTGATTTTCTAGGTTGGGATGGATCTTTCTCATCTTTTGTTGGACAGGTTTTTCATCATTTATCATTGGGATAGTATGTTGGATGATAGAAGTGTCATAAGTTTTGAGCTCATCGTAGTTCCAAGCAAAGACACTTTTATATTGTTTCAAAAGACGAACATATGCTAATTTTTCTTCAGGAGCTAGACCAAGGCCTAGGTTGATATTCTGTGGTTTGGTATCAGTTCCTAGATTTACTAATTCATAATTCAAAGTTGAACTTTGCAATTTTGAATTGGTAGATCTTTTGAATCGATCTTTCAAATCATAAAGGTCTTCTAACTTGACTACTAACTTTGGCATAGCATTATTGGTGCTATCTTGTTGCAATTTTCTATCATGTTGGTCTTCATCAATTATCTGATTGGTGTAAGATCCTTCAGATGTGAGAAAATTTGAAATATCAGGATCATCGTTAAAAATTCTCCAATTGGTAATGTTATCAGGAATCAAGGGTCTAAAGATTAATTCGATTGAAAATCGATCAGGGCTATAGTCTTTTGAAGGAATAAGTTTGGAGGCTACATTGGCTAGGAGGTCTGCACTAGCATTCTGGATTCTGGGAATTGATGAAATATTAAATGCTATAAAATGTTCAGTCAGATCTTGAACTAAAGATTGATAATGCTTTAAATGACCTGATAAACAATGTATAGTATTGCATACCTGTTTGATTACAATTTCAGAATCTCCGAAAACTTGTAGATATTTGATGTCTAATCCAATTGTTTTGTATAATCCTTGGACTAAAGCCTCGTATTCTGCGATATTATTGGTGCAATCGAATTCGAGTCTGCAAGTTAGCATAATTTTGTTTCCCTCTGGACTAACCAACATGCATCCTACTCCTGCTTCTTCATTAGACTTATAACCATCAAAAAATAACTTCCAAAACAAAGATTTATTTACAGGAGTATCTACAAAATTAATACATTTAGAACTATTTGTTTGAGAAAAATTTTCTATTTGAGATAAAACAGAATGTTCTAAGTAAGGTGAAGTATGAGCATTGAAATTTCCTAAGAAAGAATCAACTGAATAGTTGCCAATGATATTATTGATGTATGCAACCGGTTCATTTTCTCCTTCCAGTTATGTTACTATGTATTTCTGATGTTTTTCTCGCTCAACCTTTATCTGATTTGGTTTACCATTGTAAGGAAGCCACATGTGCGACCAATCAGTTGCAAAGTATCCATGAAGTTTTTCTGACCAATCTCTGCTAAGAATTAAGCCATAAAATTTTGGAATATCTGCAACTAAAATATCAATAACTTGACATACCTTTGGATTAGATGACAGCCTTATGGTAACTTGATTTAATTCGCCAATCACTTCAACTTGCGATCGATCTAGCTGAACTATGTGCACAACAGATTTTTGTGGTTGAATGTTCAACTTTGCACATATTGATTTTGGTAGCATATTAGATGAAGCTCCAGAATCCACTAAACAATTATGCAAATTTTTATTGAAAACTTCATAAGTAAGAAGAAATGGAGGAGTATGAGATCTCGACCTTCCTCCAATTAAAGTGATATTTTCTAGATCAACTTTACTAATCGCATTAGCTGGAGGTCTTCCCATCTTGTTTGAAGCTTGAGAAATCACAGGATCAAGTAAAGGTTTTTCTGGTACATCATGTAATTCTTTCAAAAGTACCTTTTGTTGGTGTTTTAACTTGCTCAATTCATAAAAAGTGATATTAGCCCTAGTATTCTTCATGTCTTCTATGATATTGTACTCCATTTCATCTGGAACAATCAATGTTCTTGATGGAGTTGATGAATCTGTTTGGACTGGGCTGGTTTGAATTGCTTTAGATGTCGTTTTCTTGGGTGCAACTTTATCCTTAGTCAATGAGCTTGTGCTTTTTGACTTAGGAGTAGATTGAGGAGAATCAAGTTGATTTCTACTTCGAGTGCTAACTGGGGATGCTTCTTGATCTTCCTCATCTGGGAGGATGAAATCCCACATACCTTGTACTTCTACGACTTCTTCTTCATCAGTAGTTTCTTCAGTAGCAGTTTCTTCTTCTTCTTCTTCTGATTCAGCATTAGTTATAGCATTTGGTGGCTTTGGATCAGTTGAAGGATTTCTTCTAAAAGGCTTGAAAGAATTTTTAGAAGATGTTTCTGCCACTTGTTTCTTAATGTCAACCATTTCGTTAGACATGGTTTTCAAAACTTTTTGCAATCCTTCTAAATCAAATGGATCTTTTGATTGTTTTTTCTTGGGGTCTTCCTTAAAAGTAACCTTCTTGGATTTTCTTTCTTCTATTGAATTTTTCTTATCTAGAGCAATGATACGTTTCTCTGCTGCTATTGCCTCCTTCATGTTTTCTGCTAAAGTTGTTTTGTTAGCCCTATCAACAAAGATTTCTATGTTTGATGGTAAAGTAGAAATGTACTATTCACTTTGCATTCGCTAGGCTTGGAAGCAGTAGGAATTTTGTTTAACAATTTATTGAAACGTGAATTAAAATCCTTGACAAGTTCTTTTGAATCAGCTCTAAGATTAGACAGATCATTGATTAATGTCATTGTAGACCTGTCATCACCAAATTTAGTCAAAAATTGATCTTGAAAGATATCCCAACTAGTGATGGATCCAGATGGTAATGAGAAATACCATGATCTAGCTGCTCCTTGTAGGCTATAGGGAAAAAGTCAGACAACAACATCTTCATTAGTAACTCCATTGAGATTTATGGACAGCATAAAGTTGTTTATATGTTCTTCTGCTAGCATGCATGCTCCAGGATTAAACTTAGGCAGCCATTTTTCAGGATGGGCTGGTAATTGACTCAAGGGCACAGGCATTAAGACTGCCCCTGGATTATTCCAAGGCATTTGGGCCATCCCTGAACTAATAACAAAGGAAAGTGCAGAAGATGATCTTTGTGATTGGGAAGATGAGGATATTACGATTCCAGATTTTTGAGAATGAGATGTGGAAGTTTGAGTGGACTGATGGGCAGTAATCTGGAGTGGAGGGGGGGATGGTTGACTTCGCGGTGAAGAGGTTGAGATGGATGATGATGATGAAAGAGTGTCACTATCAGACCCTTTAGGTGATTTCCTTGCTCTTTTCCTTGTAGGCAGAGGTAACTCAGTTGGCTGAATGCCAAGCTTTTCACTTTGCAATCTGGTGAGAGGATGAGCAAGATTATATTACGAAGTCACGCTGCCTTGAGATTTATCAAATATTTGAGGTGATATTGAAAATCGTTGAAGTTTATAAATTAAGGATTCAACTTCAGGAGGTTCAATAGCAGATTATTCTGAAAAGTTAGGGTTTGTGGCAATGTCTGTCGTTCTTTCGACTTTTGGCTCTGGATTTAAAATTTCTAATTACAATGGAGAAGTCGGGGAAGATGGTGAGGGCGATTTACTCTCAGAATGGTATTTAGATTTTGATTTAATTTCCATTCATAGTTCGTGGTGCTCCTTCTAGCGCCAAATATGTTGAAGCCCCGAAAATCGGGTCTTACAACAAGGGGGATACCCACCCGGTCTAGACTTTGGTTGGCAGCTCCTTTTACGTTTGGTGTAGTGGGTCTGACTGGGGATAATGGGACCAGTTTCCCAATATGTGTGTTTGTGTGTTGAGAATTGATATTTCCTTTCTAAAGTTCCTAAGTGAAATGCTTTTATTCTATTTCTAATCGAATCATATGCAAATTGTATTCTAATTTAAACATAAATATCTAATTCTAAAATAACCCGGGATGTAATCTTTCTGTTTATGCGATCTAAAATGATTTCAAATAACAATCGATAATAAAGATCATGCAACTGTTATAAGAAAAGAATTCAATAAAGATAAACCAATTCATATAAAAAGTTAAATGAAACAGTTGTGAAAAACATATCGCATAATAAGCTATTCATACATTAAGCATAAATAATTATTTATCACCGTACAAAAGTGTCAAATGATAACTCAAGAAATCAAGCATCAATATATAAACAACTGAAAATAAATATCACTTTAACACAAAGGCAGAAATAGTTAAGAGATAAAAGTACCATTTATAACTAGTTCTACTCATGAGCTTCAAACAATAATGACTTATCCATTCTTAATCCAACATCCACTAAGAGTACAAAAGTGCAACATCAGTAACAGATATTAAACGCAGATATCAATAAATCCTGTTCCATTCATTCATCTAAACCTCCTCTGAGGGTGCAAAAGTGCATGTTCTGAGGACAAGTTTTTGAAAAATTTCAAGACCCTTCTCTAAATGCATGAGAAGGGTTTAAATACTACTAACTAAATCTAAAAATAGTTTATTACAAAATTTAGGATTCGGTTTAAATGACCGTCATTTTTTCTAGGCAAAAATAAAGTAAAACTAATACTAAATCTAAAATCAAAACTGACAACTAGCTATTTGTGAATCTGATCTTTGAAATTGCAAGCATTCATCATTGATTTGAGAAGATTAGGTTGGCCGAATTCAGATTTTAATTGTCCTGTGAAAATGGCATCGGCAAGTGCTGGCGCTATCTTCTCGGCAGAATTGATGATGCAATTAAGAGCCATGCATTGGCTGTGTGGTTTTACCAGACATGCCCAGTAAGAATTCCAATTTAACTTTGTTAATCCTTTAATTAATTCTTCCTTTTCCTGATGCTTCTGTTTCCACTCTGTCTGCAATTGCTGTGCTTGTGGTAGGTATCTTGGAATAGTTTCTGAAATTAAATTTGCTTTGTGAAAATTTTCATTTACACAATCAATAATATTGCTTGCTGTTGTAGCTGCTTTTTCCACCGCCTGTTCTACATTCTTGATCTGCGCATCCCAATTATTGAAGAGCATTTCTTTATGATTGTCATTGATGATTGGTGCTCCTGCTCTTTTCCCCTCCTCTGTCTTTTTCCTAGCCAAATAGTCAGTAACTCTTTTATTAGTTAAATCATAATCATGTCGTAATTCTACGACATGATTAGTGATTTATCACTTTCTTCACAAAAAGAGTTCCACTGTGAAATTTTTTGGCATAATATATCCTGTTGCTGCAGTAGTTGGTTATTTAAGGAAATAGTCTCTGTGATAAATTCTGTGATCTTGGGGTCATCTTTGTGCATCTCTTGCATAATCTGTATTTGTTTCTCTTTTTTAGCCAAATTTTTCTGATATCCGATCTACATTTGTTGAAACTCTTGCTGTATTTTTTCAAGTTGTATATGTGCTTCACTGTTAACAATGGCTTGTTGTAGTTGTTGTTGCAGAACCTGTACTTGATTTTCTTTTTCATTCAATAATTGTCGTACCTCAGATGCTTTGTCGATGGCTGCAGAGGCATATGCTCCTGTAATCTGAGATAATTTAGTAAGATTTTTAGTTGGATCAGTAGTAGGATCTTGCCATAAAACATCCAATTGTTCTGCGTCATGAGAGAGTGCACTTTCTAATTTCCTTTTCTTCCTTTGTTTTCTTACTACTGCTATGTTGTGGAATATACAATATATCAAGAGGAGGAATTTCCTATATTTTTAGCACAAGCTCAGAGGAGGGGGAAATGTGAATATGTTCTGTTTCTGCGACATTGCTAGTTTCTCCTGTGACTATATTTTTTATTTTATGTACATTAGTTACAGGAGTCTGTGTGTTCTGTCCTTCAACATTAATCAAATCATTAAATGTTTCCCATTATTTTTCTAACTCAATTCTGACGGATGGTTGTTGTTCATTGAGAGGCGGAAGATTTATCTGTGGAGAGATTGAAATCTGTTGCTGTAAAAGTTATTTTGATTGGGTAGTATTCTTTACCGACTCTTCACTTTTATCCTGGTCATTATCAGTTTCTTTCCCAGACTTTGACTTGGACTTGTCTATATCTGAACTCCCACTAAGACTGATGCTGGGAGTTGGTTCCCTTGTGGGTTCCAAGCTCAAATTATCTAAAGGGATAGTGGTCAACCTTCTTTCTCTGTACATTTTAAACTCTTGGAATTATTCTGGAGAAAAACGTGTTTGAGCTGAATGTAGAATCTCTTTAAATGTGCATTTTTCGTGAAACATATCATCAAAAAGATCCTCTTCTCTAGAAAATATTCTTACCTTGACTGCAGTGGTGAAATTCTTAACAACATCATATGGGTCGAATAGCCTTCTTGGAAACTTGAACAATTGTAAACATGTAATATTGTTTACTTCTTTAAATGCATGACCAACATCAAATAATGAAAATGCTCCGCAGGCCACAGGAAATTGTGGCCAGATGGCCTTCTTTTTATCCTTTAAATCCTTGGTCAAACCTCCCTCTCCGCAGGTTTGATGCGCAATTTCCCGGGCTAGGAGTTTATCCAGAACATACAAAGGTAAAACATGAGGAGAAGAAAAACTTCCAAAAACCCTAACATAGGTAAAAAATTATTCTCCAAACCATCTTGCGACAGGGATAATGTCTACTTCTGCTTCAGGGGAAAACCTTGGAGCATCCTTATTATACAATATTATGTACAGTGGCAGCATGATGCCATGGCAAATCTTGTAAAAATGGGGAATGAACTTTGAATCCCAAAATTCTTATGATAAAATGAATGGGTAGGGGATCTTTAATTGTCCATTTCCAACCCATTACAGGAAATTTAGAAACATAACAGATTGAATCCATTACATAAGCAGATAGGAAAAAAGGAGGATAAATCCTCTGAGAGACAGTCCATTTAGACCGATAATTAAAAATAGCCGTGGCTAAGTTATCAGACAATATCTTAGCCCAATCCACAATAGTAGCATTAACAGCAGAATTCAATAACGGAAGCCATTCAGATGAAAACTTATTAATGTCAGGCTTTCCAAAAAGCCTACAAAGCATAGTAGCAGCAAAGCAATACGAAGAAGTGAGAGAACCAGTACTGTACATACCGCGTTTATCTTTCTTCAGTGGTTCGTCTCTTTTGAACCATTCCTTGGTGCATTCTGCTAGGTTTGCATTTTCCTTGGCAAAGTTTTCAATAAACTGTTTGTTGTACGTTGCCTGTGGCTCCGGAAAATGATACATAAGCCTTAAATCTTCTGGAGTAAATGAGCCAATGAGCTCTTGCCCCTGAGTCTTGAACTGTCTGTCTGTAATATCAGTGCTATCCAGTACCCATTTTACCATGTCTGTATATGGAAGAATTTTAGGTCTTGCTGCTATCCGGTGCAAAAATGAACAAGCTAACTCTGTAAGAGATGCTTCGGAAGAACCAACTGATCCTGCAGTAGCCGAAACATCCATTACTCTGGGGTTTTCTTCTTCAAGCAGATTATACATGCCCTCCCAAGTGGTGATACCAGTGTCTTTGTTGCAGGCAGTGTCTGTGTACAAGGACGCCATCTCTTTACTTTCAAAACTCAGAGCTTTGTCTTTATTTCCCATAATACTCTGAATATCTCTTTGTATAGTCCTCTGTTCTTCGCGCCTGTGGTTTATGAATTAAGTGAGAGTAATGATATGAAAAGGTGATGGGAAATTTTTAAATGCTGAAGGCGCATAAAATATATCATCTTACGTGAAATAACTCTTCAATCAAAACAAAACCATTTTTTATTATAAATGACAATCAATTCATTGATTAATCATTAAAGCGCATAACGGAGTCTTGATTTATGGAGAATATTTTCTTCGTACAACGAGCATTAAGAATCTGCGATTTGCTTCTCAATATCGCAAAATCACAATCTCGGAAAATCGCAACATCATAATAGCGCAAATATTATATCATCGTGAAATCACAAAACCGCAATATCGCAAGATCGCAATATCACAAAATATAACATATGACAAACATCCGTTAATTTATTTTCTGCAAAATGCGATTTGCGATAAATGTTATCGCACATCGGTGATTTGAGGTTTCTCGGCATAAAATATGAAACTTGCAATGCGATGAATGTTCTTTTAGCGCGTAATTTCGTATCGCAATATTTAAAATTCCGCTTGTAAAGAGGCATTCATTACCCTTTTGCGATGCGATATTCCTGAAAGAATGATTTATTCTATGCTATCATAAACTTAAGTTTATTTAAATATTTTCCAAGGAATTTTCTTAAGTTAATGATAGTAAGTTTTATTGAAAAAAGAAAACAAGCACTAATTAATTTTTTGGATTTTTAAACTAAGGGTCCCCACTTATTTAGTAGTATTACTAATACTAAATAAGAAGGGGGGTTGTTTCTAGCCACAACAGGAACATACCCCCCTTGCAGACAGAGACTTTAAAATTAGTGACCATGTCACTGATTTTAACCTCCTTGAGCTCGACTGATGGAGCCATTATAATTCAATTGACCAAGAAGATGATGTTTTCCTTTGCGAGTCAAATTTTTCCAAGTATATTGTCCCACAGACCTTCCAATGTCCAGAAGTTGTCAAACTTTGTCAAACCAGTTATTTTCCCGATCAAAGAGCTTTAGTAACCCCTGGTAAAGAGATTTTATTCACCATCACAGCTGAATCCATAAACCAGATGCTGCAAATTCAATCTAGGCCTAATGAAACCCCACTGTCTATTGAAGCCCTCATATAATTCTATCTCAATCTTGAATTCCCCATGAGGTTCCAGATATTCCAAACATTTATTCCGTCATCAATAGAAACTCCCAAGACTAAAATTCCTTATCCAACAGCTATATTCTCTGAGAGAACCAGGCATATCATCACAATGTTCTCTTATATTTTGGGTTATTTTTCTGATGAGCATGTAGATGCTTCCATTCTAGGTGTTCTATCTATTTTCTCCCTTGGTCAACCTCCTGCTTCTATATTCAATTTTTCCCAGTACCTCTCTGATAAAATCCATGAACAACTGGTTAAATTACCAAAGGAGGGAGTGTTCAAGTATTCATCTGTTTTGTTCCATATTTTCCTATACTTTCAATCTGAAAGATTTTCAATCAACATTCAAAAACTAGATGTTGATGGTAATCCTCAGTCAGTAATCCTTTGGACTTCATTAATCAGGAAAGATTCCATGGAGTTCACATAAAAAGATTTCATTGACTCATTCATCTATCCAATTGTCAACATGTTGAACAAAAACATTCAACCAAGAGTCAGTGATGAGATAAAAAGGTCTTACACTTATCAGAACATAGTAGGACAGGAGATTGGTATATTTACTAAAACCACACTGAGATTAGGGTATATGGATCTCAACTCACTCCATATAAACTGCCCAAATACCTCCCAATGAGGTTATTTGCACTTGAATATATCAGGCAGATCCTTAACTCCGACGAAGTGAATTTCTTGTCATCCAAGAAGAAAACACATTTTAAGATAAAAAATCAGATCGCTTCCTTCATCTGTAATAACAGGACTGTTGGTCAACAGGCATAAAAGTGTCTTCAAGAATTCAGGTTCAATGAAAACTTCAAATGGAATTATGATCCTTTAGGAGTTAAAAGCAAGTTAAGAATAAAATTTAAACTAACTCCTTTTGCCCATGAGTCCAAGCCAGAGATAAAGAAGTACTCCAATCAATTTGAATGGTTGGATAATACTTTGAAAGAGCTGGAGAAACCAGTAGATACCAGTTCTATTCTGAAAACTCTAGTCCTACAAGATAGGAAATCTAAGAGAGTGAGAGAAGAAGGATCATATTCAACAAAAACCACCACTGAAACAAAATTCAAATAGATGTACAGGACGAATCCAAAACTAAATCATGTAAATGAACAAGTTGAAACAATTGAAATCCTTGATACAGATCCAGTGGTTAAAGACAATGCACTGCATGCAGTTTCTGAAGAAACTCACCAGCCTTATACCTCTAACACTCAAATCATTCAGAAGAAACACAGTGTTGAAGTGTCTTCTTCAAGTAAACTAGCAGAAAACTAATTGGATATCATGCAGAAGTACAAGGAAATCAAACTCAGAAATGAGGCATTAAAATCAGATACTTATGCCCAATACTCGAAGCAGACACCTAGAGACCAAAGCAGGTTTCTTTCTGCATTTGATTACAAGAGCAAAAATATGCCGATGAATTTCTTACAACCCATAGTGAAGCATCCTATGTCATCAACAAATTATAAGAAAACATTATATGAAGTTCAAGCCAAGGATCTTCATCCTATAGACCGAATAGAATTTCACAAGCAAACTAATGAAATGTTGTATTCTACCATGACAAATAAATCCATGAGAGTTTAAAAGTTGAAAAATACTTTAGAAAACATCAGAGGTCAGCTGAAGCTAGAAAAGGCTTCCTCAAAAGCCAAAGAAAACATAATTAAATCTCTAGAAGAACCGGTCATAGAGGTAGGATATGATCCTAAGAACATCAAAGTTGCAAAAGAACTCATAAAGAAAAATAATGCAGACATTGATGCATTAAATAAATAGCTCAAATTTCCTCCTACTGAACATCCACGAGCCAAAGAAGTATTACAAGATGAAAGCCAAAAAGATGAGATGATGAACCTCATTCTTTAGTTAACTACCCAATTGAAAGAAATGGAAAATGAGATGGATAAGTTAGTGCAGGAGAAAAAGGCCAGTATGGAAGAAATCCATGTCACTGCTATTCCTACAGTCACTACAACAGTTCCTTCTACTTTAGCAGATTCATTGGCCGCATCAGTTCCAGTAGCTACAACACTTCCCATTACATCAACAACTACTTCAGCTACAAAATCATCTACAACAGCAGCTCATCCTAGTGATGAAGCAGGTAAACTAGTTAAAGCAATGTAAGAAATGTCCATACAGACTAATGAAATAAAAATACTTAAAAAACAAATCAAAAGTCTAGAGGATGAGAAGAAACTAGTTCAAATCATGCACAAGAATGAAGTACAGAAGTCAAACAGATTGACTAAGAAATTACAAAATCTAGAGAAAGATTTGACATTGAAAGAACCACTTGCCCAAGCCAAGAAGCAGCTATGGGCCAATATAATTGAATATTTAAATGATATTTGGCCATCCATTCATGTTATTTATGAGAAGAATGATCTTATCAAAGCAACAAATGAAGCCATTCAGAAAGTAAAGGAATAACTTGGTAACAAGCCAAAAGAGGCCAATGAAATCATTAAGTTTCTTAATTCTAAGAATAAGCAGGAATTGGAAAAGATTGGCATTAGTGAAAAAACTGAAACAATCCTAGAAGTTAGGAAGGTAATTTCTAAAAGGAACTTGATGGTACAACTTGAAGAAAAGTGTCTGAACATGGAGCTTTCCATTACCATATTCATGGTGAAATTTGATGTTTTGAGGCAGAAAGGTCTGCCTAATCCTCTATTTATCAATGACAGATTGATGAAACATGAGGATTATGATAAGAAAATCAGAGAAGTGGCAAAGAAACAAGCCAAAAATTCATCCTTGAAGGGATTTCCAACAGGAAAGGTGCTCTATCAGAGTTTTGAAAACCTTTTTTACCTCCAGCATGAGGTAAAACATCTATTCATTAACAAGCCTACTTTTGCAAAGTACACAGAAGCTGATGAGATATTCAAAAGAATGGTAAATATTAAATTACCAGATGCAGAGGCTTGGGAGAAGTTGACTGATTTACTTTGAAGAGTAAAATATTACAAGTAAAATAGCAGTGCAGTTTAAAATGAAAAACAACAGTAACAATCAAAGTGAAAACAGAGACAATTTAAAGAGTATCAGATGAAAGATAGGGTCAAAGTAAAGTTTAAAAGTAAATATGCATCCAGCATAAAAGACACTCCACATGAAGAAGTTAGCCAGCATTGAGAAACAATCAGAGAGAAAGAAACAAAAATATCAACAAGAAAACATCAAATTAAATAAAATAGGGACAACTTGCATTAGTTAGATAGCTATCTCTATCTTCTTGCATGAAGATATTTATTTTTCCTTGAATAATTCCTAAAACATTTTAGGATATTTTGTATCAGTTTTGTGTATAAATATTTCACAATTCGAAGTATTGTGTGTGGATTGTGGATTTCTAAACATTTCTATAGTTGCATTGATCTGAAACCTGAGGGTTCATTATACCATTTTTGAGTTAGCAGACTAGATTGAGAAATAAAGGCATTATATTACAGGATTCATGTGTTGAGCCACTTTAGTCACTAGAAAATTTGGCAGAAATTCCGACGACCAATTTGTCGTTATTCTGACACATAGTCATCGCAAGAGCGACAGTTCGAGGGCAGACAAAACGTGGTTTGTCATGCCGTCGCAGTTCCGATGCACCTAAAAAGTGTCGCACTATCGACACTTCTTCCATCGCTTCTGAACAAGCGTCACTCTTCCGATGTCTCACGAACCGTCGTGCTTTCGACATTTGTAAACGGTCACACTTCCGACGAAATGTGGTCCGACGTTTTGAATGTCGCTCTTCCGACATTTGTAAACGGTCGCAATTCCGACGCAGTGTGGTCCGACGTTTGTAAGATGTCGTAATTCCGACGAAATGTGGTCCGACGTTTTGAACGTCGCTCTTCCGACGTTTGTAAGCTATCGCAATTCCGATGAAATGTGGTCCGACATTTTTATACTGTCGCTCTTCTGACGTTTCTGAGTTGTCGCAATTCTGACGTCTACAAGGCATCGATATACTAACAACGGGTTCAATTTAAAAAAAAAAAAATGAAACTTTAAAAGACGAGAAACGTTGTTTTGAATATATTATATGAAGTAAAACAGTCCATGAAGTCATTACATTTTCACATCTGAATATTGGAACCCAAATATCCATCCAGAAAAGTGGAAGTCCCACCCCAGACAATGATAGAAAAATACCCCATGTCACATACAGGGACATGATATAAAACCCAGTAACGGTCCACATGGAGATTATCGACAATCTGAGAAAGCATCCAAATATGCCCGAGGTATCTATAAGAAAGTGAAATAGCAGTATGTAGAATAGTAAAGCAACAGATAGAGTACCGACGTCCATTGTTCCAAATACAAATTAAAGTACCCAAAACCCTCCAACAGAGAAAAACGCTAATCATGTGAGGAGTGTGATATGTCCAAAATATAAAAAGACCATCAGACCATATCAATAAACCAGCAACATAGACCAGCATCGCTAGTTTTGAAGGCAGAGTGATAAACATTAATCATTTTTTTTTCACAAGAGAAAAAACGTTGTTTTCAATATATTATATGAAGTAAAACAGTCCATGAAGTCATTACATTTTCACATCTGAAGATTGGAACCCAAATATCCATCCAGAAAAGTGGAAGTCCCACCCCAGACAATGATAGAAAAATACCCCATGTCACATACAGGGACATGATATAAAACCCAGTAACGGTCCACATGGAGATTATCTACAAATCTGAGAAAGCATCCAAATATGCCCGAGGCATCTATAAGAAAGTGAAATAGCAGTATGTAGAATAGTAAAGCAACAGATAGAGTACCGACGTCCATTGTTCCAAATACAAATTAAAGTACCGAAAACCCTGCAACAGAGAAAAACGCTAATCATGTGAGGAGTGTGATATGTCCAAAATATAAAAATACCATCATACCATATCAATAAACCAGCAACATAGACCAGCATCGCTAGTTTTGAAGGCAGAGTGATAAACATTAATCATTTTTTTTTCACAAGAGAAAAACATTGTTTTGAATATATTATATGAAGTAAAACAGTCCATGAAGTCATTACATTTTCACATCTGAAGATTGGAACCCAAATATCCATCCAGAAAAGTGGAAATCCCACCCCAGAAAATGATAGAAAATACCCCATGTCACATACAGGGACATGATATAAAACCCAGTAACGGTCCACATGGAGATTATCGACAATCTGAGAAAGCATCCAAATATGCCCAAGGCATCTATAAGAAAGTGAAATAGCAGTATGTAGAATAGTAAAACAAAAGATAGAGTACCGACGTCCATTGTTCCAAATACAAATTAAAGTACCCAAAATCCTTGAACAGAGAAAAACGCTAATCATGTGAGGAGTGTGATATGTCCAAAATATAAAAGACCATCAGACCATATCAATAAACCAGCAACATAGACCAGCATCGCTAGTTTTGAAGGCAGAGTGATAAAAATTAATCATTTTTTTTTCACAAGAGAAAAAACGTTGTTTTGAATATATTATATGAAGTAAAACAGTCCATGAAGTCATTACATTTTCACATCTCAAGATTGGAACCCAAATATCCATCCAGAAAAGTGGAAGTCCCACCCCAGACAGTGATAGAAAAATACCCCATGTCACATACAGCGACTTGATATAAAACCCAGTAACGGTCCACATGGAGATTATCGACAATCTGAGAAAGCATCCAAACATGCCCGAGGCATCTATAAGAAAGTGAAATAGTAGTATGTAGAATAGTAAAGCAACAGATAGAGTATGTACCGACGTCCATTGTTCCAAATACAAATTAAAGTACCCAAAATCCTTGAACAGAGAAAAACGCTAATCATGTGAGGAGTGTGATATGTCCAAAATATAAAAAGACCATCATACCATATCAATAAACCAGCAACATAGACTAGCATCTCTAGTTTTGAAGGCAGAGTGATAAACATTAATCATTTTTTTTTCACAAGAGAAAAAACGTTGTTTTGAATATATTATATGAAGTAAAAAATTCCATGAAGTCATTACATTTTCACATCTGAATATTGGAACCCAAATATCCATCCAGAAAAGTGGAAGTCCCACCCCAGACAATGATAGAAAAATACCCCATGTCACATACAGCGACTTGATATAAAACCCAGTAACGGTCCACATGGAGATTATTGACAATCTGAGAAAGCATTCAAATATGCCCGAGGCATCTATAAGAAAGTGAAATAACAGTATGTAGAATAGTAAAGAAACATATAGAGTATGTACCGACATCCATTGTTCCAAATACAAATTAAAGTGCCCAAAATCATTGAACAGAGAAAAACGCTAATCATGTGAGGAGTGTGATATGTCCAAAATATAAAAATACCATCAAACCATATCAATAAACCAGCAACATAGACCAGCATCGCTAGTTTTGAAGGCAGAGTGATAAACATTAATCATTTTTTTTTCACAAGAGAAAAAACGTTGTTTTGAATATATTATATGAAGTAAAACAGTCCATGAAGTCATTACATTTTCACATCTGAAGATTGGAACCCAAATATCCATTCAGAAAAGTGGAAGTCCCACCCCAGACAATGATAGAAAAATACCCCATGTCACATACAAGGACATGATATAAAATCCAGTAACGGTCCACATGGAGATTATCGACAATCTGAGAAAGCATCCAAATATGCCCGAGGCATCTATAAGAAAGTGAAATAGCAGCATCTAGAACAATAAAGCAACAGATAGAGTACCGACGTCCATTGTTCCAAATGCAAATTAAAGTACCCAAAATCCTTGAACAGATCAAGAAAAACGCTAATCATGTGAGAATTCTAAGTAAAGTTAATCTATTAACATTGCAAATAAAATTACACTGAAGTCAAAAACATTGCTTGGCCAGACTCATGGCAAATTTGTCATCAAAAAATCAAAAAATTAAGAATACTGCCCTCATACGGGGAAACCAGTCTTGAACGTTTTATTTGCAGAATTCAAAAATATTACAAAGGTCCAGCACAGTAAAATAATCTAAAAGCAGCCCAATTAAGTGGGCCTGCTAAGCAAGAAAAACAAATTAACCAAACTACTCCTCCGGTGGTTCCTCCATGATTCGGCACCATCCTTCGGAAGGTCCAGGATCGCTAGGTGTTACCTCCACATGCATGCCACGGCTCCCCTCCTGAAGGCTCGAATGCTGGCCGGCTTTTTCCGAGCTCAGACCCGCCGGACGGGTGCATTCTTCCTCCGTTTGGGCCTCCTCACGGAAGACCACAGTGACTAAAGCCGTGATTCGCGGGCGGTTGAGAGAGAAATTAAAGGAAACTTGTGTAGTGCGCATCGTGGGAGAAGGTGAACTAGTGGTGGGGAAGTGAGGAGTAGGGGAATCCATACGGTGGCCAGATCCTACAACCTGACCCCACCCACTCCTAGTATTTGGATATCGACCCGAGTAATAATCACTGGACTGGCCGGAAGTCGACCCTGTTGAGGGGCTGGAGGGAGCGCGCAGGGGTTGACCTCTAGTGCTCCCCCTGCGGCAACACATCCTATGATGCATGCGAGGCATGGGTGCAATCTCAGGTGCAGTGGGCACAAGAGGAGACGGAGAAGCGAAATTCCAATTAACAGAGGAAGACAAATAGAGACAAAACTGAGAGAAATGCAAATATGCTGCAAGGTCTAGGCAGCAGTTCAGCTGGCCACTTCTCCTTATCGTCACAGTTAGCAGGCAGTGTAATCCAGCAACCAGCTCGTCTGAAAAACCATAGCTAAATGCCATTTTGTCAACCCGATTGCAATACAATAAAAGGACGCCTATCATAATTAATCTCTGATCATTAATAATGAGAGACAAAGGCCGGATGATATTGGAGCGTGCAGAATCGCTAAGAGGAGTGGAGCTCCGATCTTGAACAGTGTTAAAAATTAATTAATGCGGATTTGATGTGAAAACTTAATTGAACAACGTTAAATTTTAATGCGATTGATATGAAATCGCCATATCCATGTCCCATCGCCTTAAACGCCATTGAATGCACCCACAGCCAGGAGCAAGGCAAGTTTTTTATTGAGGACACGTGGCAGAAATTGATTGGAGCAGATCTTTGTTTGGGCCGCTCGCGCAGTGGAAATCCGGACCCGAAAAATATTAGGGCGAATTTGATAAGAAATTCGCATCACAACTCTCCCTCCGTACGCCAGCCCAACTTCAGACCCGAAAAAGATTAGGGCGGAATTCATTTGGTTTTCGCGTCACAAAATTGGCCGACGTCAGCAGGCGATTTTGGAACGTGAATTTGGTTTGAATTATGGTTTATCGCTGTTTGAAGTCCGGCGGGCTCGACTTAAGAACAATTTTGTTTGATCCCATCTTATAAAATTTGTGTTGGTTTTCTTTGATAATACACATATTTATAATAAATCATGGGAATACCATACTAAACATGTGGAAAAGTTATATAAACAATTATATTTAAAGGAAGGAGTGAAGTTGGAGCCTCAAACGATGCAAGCTATTACAAAATGACCTATTCCTAAGAAAATCAAGGTTCTTAGATGATTTTTTAGACTTACATGATATTATTGATCATTTGTTAAGAATTATGCATGCATTTCAAGTCCACTCACATATCTCTTGAAGAAAATATCATTTATATGGAATGATGAGGCTACTTTGGCATTCTCTCTTTCAATGGATGCCATGTCTTCTACACCAAAATCGGTTGCACCTAATTTTGGTAAAACATTCATAGTAGAGTGTGAGGCACTAGGACAAGGAATTTATGTAACATTAACACAATAAGGGATATCATTGGCTTTTAAAAGAAAGGAATTCAAAGAAAATATTTGGTGAAATTCAAGGAATTCACTTTTGTTAATAGGCTTATGTCACACGATGATGCAGGGGCATTAGGCACTAGCCAGCAATGTAGGAGGTTTTGTCCACATGTTGTGGCTAGGAGGGTTCGAAAACATTTGAGTTGTAACAACTAGGTGTCAATACCTCAACTGACTGTATTACTTAGACTAGTTAGAGTTGTAGGAGTCGAACAGTTTCAGTTAGTTGAATTATTATAATTAGACCTTTTGATTTCTAGAACGGTCCTCTCAGAGGAACCGAAGAACCATATGTTATGTATATAAATTTTAATTCCTCGGATGAATAAAAGTAGAGAGGGAAGAGGAGAGTAGATAGGGGATTTCTGCAATAAACCTCTGTGTGTGAACAATTGTTTCCAGTTAAATGATTTCCAAGCTTAGTTTCCATTGAATTATCTCGAACTGCTAATTGTGAAGAATTGTTTAACTTTGAGGCGATTGGGTACTGATAATTCCATTCTTCTATCTTTGAATTCCCTGTGAACTCACCCCACCCGAAGGCGAGGTCTTTGTAGAGAACCGGGGTCGTGAACACTGTTCAAATATAAAAATCCCGCTTAATAAAGAGACAAAATTGTTGTGCTTTCGGAACCTGACCCGAGGATTGGACATGAGTTAACAAACAAAAGGATAGCGGAACCAGACTTGCACCCGTGGTCAAGCCCTCTACCAAAACCACGAGCGAAATTACAAAAGTGGGTTGCCCATATCGCACTGCTTTTGCGGAGTAGGCGGTATTTCCTATTCGCAAGTGATTCCATAGGGAATGCGACACGTGGCGAAGTGACCCCCGGAAAACCACCGTTTAACCCGTGCCATCGCATGTTAAAGCCCGACGTTGGAAGCCGAGCGAAATTTCCAAGAGTCGTTGATTTGGAGAAGGGCCATCGGATGGTGGTCGCACGTTGAACTTGCCCAGAGGTTAACTAAGGTGTGCGGAGGATAGCCAGGTACGATACGAGTGTTTGATTGGTTATTGATATATATAGGTGGGGCCAGAGTATAATGAAATTGTTTAATTAAACGATTGGCGGATAATTAGCATAAGTCCGGAGCGTGATTGTTGTAAGGTTGGGTGGTGAAATATAGAGCCGAAAGTTCATTACAAGTTATTTATTTAAAAAGAAACGTGGAGTATAAATACAAAGTGTTGAAAGTTAAACATTGGTTATAAGGATTGGAGATAATATAAAGTAGGGAATATAAATTAAAGTCCAACCATTGTGGATAGTATTTATTTATCAAATTCTACGAATTTGATAAATAAACCCGAAGAAAGAAGAATTCAATTAAGACTCAGGCTGGAGGAAAAGAACGGGTTACACCAAGGGAAAATGCTGACACAGCGATTGTAGACACACCAGCTCTCCTTGGGGGTCCAATTTCAGTTTTGTTGCATCACACGATGATCTCTCTTCTCTGGCATTTACTTGTATTGAAGATCACTATTATAGGAATAAGGAGTTATTTTCTCCAAAAATAACCCTAGCCAAACATTGACAATGCATCAAGGATATCTTTCTATGCTTCATAAGCACATTTGTTCTACTTCTAAATCATGTCTTGGAAGTGGTTGTTTTGCTGGAAATTGTTCACCAGTTGGTTTCATACCAAAGTCTTTTTCACATTTTTAGCATCCAATACATGAAAAAGATAATGGTTTAAAACAACATACATATTTGAAATTTTGCAAGAATTTTCTGGCACACTTTGAATATGAAATTTGAAGTCAAGTGCATGATGCTGTATAGGATCAAGTGTCATTTTGAATACCAAATGTTTCACAAGAAACTTCTCAACATGCTACCCTGCAGTAAGGATTAAATGACAATATTGCATCAACTATTTTCATAATAAAAGTGCACCTCGGCCATAAGACTAAACAACTACAAATGTTGTAGATCTAACAAGACCACACAACCAAATGTATTCCACAAGGCCAATACTGTATGAAAAATGAAAAGGAGTTTGCAACCAAAAATACCTTAGGCAACTAATTCAATTAGATACACCAAACCATCAGCAAAAAGGAAAACCAACCTACTCAAAAGGCAAGTGTTTACCTCCTTTGAAAAAAATTTGAGTTCTGAAACAAGGGCCTTTATTGTCTTGTCAATGCCCCTAGTAATTTGAACGGGGTTTGCACCTGTTGCAACAACCTAAACAAAAAGGTTTCATTTCAAATTATTTTCCACAAATTTAAGATACAACCATTGTCAGTTTTGTATTTCCTAACAAGCTCATAAATTTTGACAAAAAAATCAAATTTTTTTAATACCTGATAGCAATTTTTTCACTCAAAAACTATCTTAGACTCAATAAGCCCAACCCAAAACTAAAAAACCAAACACCATAAGACTCTACAAAAATGAATAGATGATCTTAATCCAGTACTATCGACAAAAATTTACCTTTACACCCTCACTTATTAAACCCTGTGCTGTTGAATTTTAACTTCAACTGCTGCAACAGAAGGACGGATGCAGCAGCAACATATTTTTTTGGAGGTTGCTTGCATGCCATCCAGAAATTTAATTCAGCATTTAAAATTCCTGCAAGTTTTTTTTGTAGACGGCCGCAGCCATATTTCTGTACAGGATTGTATTTAAACACAACAACCAGCATTAACACAATTCACCAACCAGAAATTTACCCGACAGTTTTGTAAATTCAAAAGGAGGACACGTGGAGCATTAATATTGGATCACATGGAATTGAAGGGAATCTGAAAACCTAAAAACTAGACCTGAATTTTTTATAGGGCACATTGGATTGAGAATTCGAGTTAAAATTAGGCAGACGTCAGCATCCCATTTTGGAATGCGAATTTGGTTTGAAATTCAATCTATTCAGACTTTTGAAGTCCGACGGAAAGGGTTCTTTAATGTTTTGATAGTTTAATATATACATATGTTATATATATATCATATGCGAAATGAAAGGTGGGCCATATAATTTAGTTTTAATTTTATTTTTTTTAAAAGAGGGTTTATTATAATATGTTTTATATGTTACAGCATATAAAAATAAAAAGGACAAAAAAGCTTGGTAGTTTTTTTTATAGACAGTACGTAAATTTTTTATTACACAGCAGTGTGTAAAAAGTGAAAGACTGAGTGCAACTTTTTAAGTGTGTATGCACAGCAGTGCGAAAGGGAAAAACACAACAGAGTATTTTAGAGACAAAGTATGTTTGTTTTGAACAGACAGTGAGTTGGTTTTATGCACTCTGTTTTGTAGCAGTCATAATTTTGTAATCCCTCTCAGTGAGGAAGAAGTGTAATAGTTTTTTTTTGAGTTATTGAAGGGAATAGAAGTTTTTTTTCAAAGTATTGAAACTCTGTCTCCTGTCAAAGAAATTTTTATTTTCTCTGTGTTAAAATAAGGGAGATTTATTCTCCATTCATTGTTCTGGAATTTTTCAATATTCCAACATGTGCAAGAACAACAGATGTTTTGGTTCCATCCCCAGCTAAATCATTTGTCTTTTCCGTAGCTTGCCTTACCAACTTGGCCCCAATATTTTCAACTGGGTCCTCTAATTCAACCAATAAAAAGGCCAAAACGATAGCATTGAGATACATTTCATTACACTGTCAATAACAATAAAATTTGACTCAGCCATAACCCTTTCCTTTTATTGTTGTGAAAAGCTTTATGCATTACTCTAATGTAGCTAGTCCATAGGCCAAGTAGACCACTGGGTAACAAATATGTTTCCTTTCACCTTTGAGTTTTCAAATTATGCCTACCAAATCTAAGACATTTAAGAGGGGGAACTACTACAACGTTAAAAATAAAACCAGAGCACACATCTACAAATTACATCCTTAGCTACTGTCACACCATCATTAACTATTTTCGGATAACCATGCTTGCTCTCCAAGACAACATTTTTCCCTTCGCCCCAAGGGTGACTCCAACAAGATCAACAAGTTTTTTCACACCGCCTGCAAGACAAATTGACAATGCTTTCGGTAAGTGTGCAATTGAATGCCAGACCATATGCCAAAACAACCCTCCATGAAAAATTAAAATAACACATTAAAATCGAATATAAGTGGACAAGGAAAGATCCACCGCAGTGAAGTTTCACGTGCGGGTGACCTTCCTTTAAACATAATTTTTTCTCTGACCTGCAATTTTTTTGTCACTGAGCCATCCTTGTTGAAGTACAACTCCTTTTCCATAGCTCTTGTATTAACTACCTTCTCTTTGTCGTGTAATCTCAGAGTCCCTCTTCTGCTTGAGCGATTAAAGGAAATGGGTGAAAAAACTGAAAGAGAAGACAATTGTCTGCCATAATTATCAAACATTGCACCCAACTTTTTCCCCTTTCCATTGTTACCCAATGAGGTAGATGTGGCAATTGTTGTCATATCGCCCAAAGCAGAGGCCATATTCTCTTATGCTGAATATAGAATTACAAGATCTTCATATTAGTATGAACCTTAAAAAACATGACTCCCATTGCTAAAAACCACTTTTAAGTTGTAACAGGCAAACTAAACAACTATCGCAACTTTTGGAAACTTCTGGAGCATTAAGAGAGAAACAACCAAGGAGAAATACAACCACAATCCTCATTTTAATGATACCGGACTATATATTTGCATTAAGATAATAGAAATAAATCACGACTATATTAAGGCCAGCACAAAACAATCCTTAACCAATGTCTCTCGCGACCTTCAAGTTGCCATGCTAGAGGTTGCATATTTTTAATTTAAATTTTTGACCTCTCGTGCCCATCTATGAATGCATCCAATGGGATATCTACATCAAATGCTCCTTTATATCCCCAAAAACAAATTCCCTACTATAAGAGCACCAGTATTGATGGATCACCCCACACCATCCCACCCACTAGAAACGGTGAAAAAGGAAACCTGAGAAAACTTATGAAATATCTCAAGATGACTATATGGGTTGTTCTTATGAATCAACCAACCATTCAAAACATGCTCATCAATCCAAACCATGATTATTATGTGACAATATTCAAGCAGGCACTGAATCGGATTTCTGAAGCTATGTTAGAGAAACCCTAAACTCTCATTGAAAATAGGTGAAATGTGGCACCACTCAGAGATTGACATGTGCCAATTGGTACAAATGGTAGAAAATTGGCATGCTCAAACAACGAGGTGATGCAGAAATGACATGAGGGAGAAAATATCAGAAAAGCCCCAAATCTGGAGAACTAAAGCTCATCACTAACCTAAGATTGACAACTTTACATGATGTAACCTATGAAATCGTAAATGGAGAAATCATAGTAACAATAAAGTAACCTATGTAACAATAAAGTCGGATTCATCCTGGGAGTGGCAATGGGAGAAATCATAGTGAACAATAGGAAACATGCAGAGTTGCTTACAATCAAATAGATGAAAAAACACATACAAAAAACCTAGATAATAATCATGAACAAGCTTAATATTGAATTATGAACTGTAAAGGAACTTACAAAATGTGACATTACGAACATGTTCAAGCGCACAAGCAAAAATATCCTGGACATGACACTGGTTGACAAGTTGTATTGCTCATGATGCAAGAGGATTTGTACCTGCACTGCCAAGTCAATCAAAATCCATCATTATCTATACAATAAATACAAGTAATTGATGTAGTATTTTTTACTCTAAGACGCATTCTTATGATAATGTTAGAACATATGTTGAAAATTTCAAAACATACCTGAATAAGCTCCTCTTGGTTTCAAGAACAATTTATTGGAGTCGCATGAACTTGGAACAAGCCTCCCACGATCTGAAAGAGTAGCAACTAAGTCAACAGTGACTTTTTTGTTGCTACACTGGATCGAGGGAGGTTTGCTCCAAGATTAAATCACTCCAATAAATTATTCTCTACTAAACGGGGCCAACCACGTGAAGGTGGAAGCTCTTATGGCTCCCCCTCCCCCCCCTCACATCACTCTCAATTCCCCAATACCCAATCTATATTTCATTTTTTACTTTCATGAGCATAAAAAAAAATATTCAATAACTAATAAAAAAGCAATTCAACAAAAAGTACGCAAGGAAACATTGCAATTAATGCTTGACATAAAAATAGTATGATAAATGAGTTTTTTATATAACGCAAAAAACATTCCAAGTATGGTAACGTTTGTCTTATAATAATACAATATTTTACATTATCGAATTTTCTTTTTCTTCTTCCTATTTCTAAAGCTCCTAATTACATCATCAATATCATCATGCTCTTCTCCTGTTTCGTGCCTTTCGACCCGCACTGCTGACCTAGTTGCGTAGTCACGATGTCTGGTCTCATCCAGTGACGGGGCATCGCCTACAAAAATAGATAATATTAAATTTTAATTGTCGGTTTTTAAATATCATTGAACTAGTTCGGTAATATTAATAAAAAAAATTGCAATGAGATTATTTACCTGGTGCACCAGTTGTCGCCGCTGACCTAGTTGCGTAGTCACGATGTCTGGTCTCATCCAGTGACGGGGCATCGCCTACAAAAAGAGATAATATTAAATTTTAATTGTCAGTTTTTAAATATCATTGAACTAGTTCGGTAATATTAATAAAAAAAATTGCAATGAGATTATTTACCTGGTGCACCAGTTGTCGCCGCTGACCTAGTTGCGTTGTCACAATGTCTGGTCTCATCCAGTGATGGGGCATCGCCTACAAAAACAGATAATATTAAATTTTAATTGTCAGTTTTTAAATATCATTGAACTAGTTCGGTAATATTAATAAAAAAAAATTGAAATGAGATTATTTACCTGGTGCACCAATTGTCGCCGCTGACCTAGTTGCGTAGTCACGATGTCTGGTCTCATCCAGTGACGGAGCATCGCCTACAAAAACAGATAATATTAAATTTTAATTGTCATTTTTTAAATATCATTGAACTAGTTCGGTAATATTAATAAAAAAAATTGCAATGAGATTATTTACCTGGTGCACCAGTTGTCGCCACTGACCTAATTGCGTTGTCACGATGTCTGGTCTCATCCAGTGACGGGGCATCGCCTACAAAAACAGATAATATTAAATTTTAATTGTCAGTTTTTAAATATCATTGAACTAGTTCGATAATATTAATAAAAAAAATTGCAATGAGATTATTTACCTGGTGCACCAGTTGTCGCCGTTGGGACTGTTGCCCTATCTTCCTCTCTGGTGGTAAGATCCTCAAGGGAAACATTCTCTGTCATTTAAACAAAAAACGTTATAAGGAAAACCATCAAGGTATAATTAGAAAAAATTATAAGTGGAAATTAATTACCGTCACGGCCCTCACTGATAGCAGCATTGTCGGCTTGGTCCCCACTACAATGATCAGGTTGCACGAGAGGATCATCTACATCTGGCTCTAAAACTGGGTTATTTACCTCGTCGGTAGTGTTGCTCCCCTGATTTAAACAAAGTTGTTAGACATTAAATTTATGGACGAAAACAAAAATATTGAAAGGTTAATGATTTACCTTATCAGGCATTGTAGATCTTGGGACCTGCCCCAAGCTTCTGCGACGTTCAACTACAGCTTGATAGCCAAAACGGAAAGCAATATTTTTATCTTCCTCTGTAGTTATTGTTCCAAAGTCATCACCCTACATTATATATGATTGTGTATTTTAATCATATCTGATAGGATTACAAAAACGTTGGAAGGCGATACAATTAATTATAAGATGTTTAGCTACTTAATTACAATTCTTGCAACTAATTTCAAGTAGCCACCCTGGCCGAGCTTGTGATGGCCCTTTTTCTCAATCCTAGCTTTGGTTGCCTTTGAGGTGTTAGGCAACCTAGCATCAAAAGATTGAAGTCAGATATGACATAGCACACTTTTATTTTAGACATAAAGAAAATTAAAGCTATTGAATTAAAGTTGTAATTTACCTTGCGGGTCCAGTTGGCATTTTTGCTTCTTTCTTTGCCCTTTTCTCTTTTTCGTCATGGATGAGCGCTCTCCACTCACTCTCTGAAACTGTGAGAGGACCCTCATATCTACGGTTAAATTTCAATTGTGTCCTATAGGTGTCCCTGGTATATTTCAAATATTTGTCGGCTACCCGAGCCACCACTGTTCTGTCAAATGTGCCGACCCCAAAAAGGGCTTCTAGATAATCTAGAAGTTCTTTTTCAGGTTGGAATTTTGGGAATTCCACCCTGTATGTATGGTTGGGCCAAAAATTACCAACGCATGGCTCTCCAGAATCCTGTAGAACTCATTGTTTCCTACACAGAATAAAACCAAAAAAAAAAGAAGATATTATCATTAATTTAAAAATAAAAATCATGATAAATATGTTTTAGATAAAGTACATGAAATAGTTAAAATATTAAAATTTACCTAGGAGTTGTACATGCTTTATAGGGACACCCTCATCGTTCACCAACAACGTGCCATTAATGGTCCTTGTGGAGCTGACACGTGTAGCTCCAGGAAACGCAATAATGTAGCTGGCCATATCAGCCTCATCATTGCCAACACGTTCAGCAGTTGGCTGGGTGTCAGCTTGGGCAGGGTGTGTTTCTTGGCTAGCACCTAAAGGAGTAGAAGGTGTACGAGAGGGTTGTTGGGCAATCTCTTGCCCTTGTGTCCCACCACCACCAACACCGGGTTCAGCAAATGCCAGAAGACGCTACATACAAAAGAACTTTTTGTTAGTTTAGTCAATGTAAAAATTAAAAATCAAACTATCACAATTCATCTCATGCAGAACAAAAAAAATATCCTTTTGACTTTTTATTATTACCTGATATCTTTCTAGTTGCCTCATAAGATGTTGTATCCTCTCTTCTGTTTCAGGTGTTTGAGGCGCGTCTATCAAAGCATTAAATTCCGACCTTGCATCTCGTGCCTTTTTTTGCAACAAGAACACTGGAGATAGGGATGAAGAAAGCTCTTCCTCAAAGAGGGAATCATCGGGCGTACCATGGCTAGGTGTCTGCATATTTGAACAAAATTAATATTATTTCAATTATGTAAATAACTAAAATACCTGAAGATAGAGCAATGCTGGCACTTTACATGTTCTTCGGCTGGCCTCTTTCCGCGATCATCCCGTCTCGGGGTTGTTCCTGCACTGCTCTGATCAGTCTGCCACATTGCAATAAAATTATAAATGTAAAAACTTGAAAACAATATTTAACTTGAAAACACAAAATGAAAACTGAAATAATTTCTAATAAGACACCGGAAGACAGAGTTAGAGTTTCAAATATGCCTTGCATTGAATTCAATCCTGGAAACATGTCATTGCACATTAAGGCACCCAAACATTCACTCCACGAATGATATATTTAAGTAGGCTTCTCCTATTTTGGGAAAACACCATACCTATAATGCATTCACTTGCATGTATAAAGGGAAAGGAAAACATGTTTTCATACAACGATGACAAAGGCATCTTGGGGAAAGGTATCTTCACTTTTTATTTATGTTGTTCACCCACACCACTCTCGTGTTTTCACTAATCCTGTTTTGTCATTTTTGATTCAAATTAAGTTAAGGCCTTAAGTATTTTTTGACCTTTCGGTGTAGTTTTTATAAGTGGCATGTATGGATTTTCCATTAATTCTGCACTTTTTCTCTTCATGCGCATGTTTCCCTGGAAATCAAATGCATGATTTAGTCCCATACATATAACAAGTTGTTGGATCAACTCCATTGGAAATATCATGTTTCCTATTCAATAAAAATTTATCTCAGTTAGGCTAGGTAGGAAGGTTTTCCCTTTGTATTAATAGGGCACTTCTAGCTTGCATTTTTATTATATCTTTCAAATTTAGTGTCATTTCAATTAGGGCATGAATTTTTGCAACTTTCAAGGTGAGAATGAACAAATAAAAATTTTTGTGATGGATGACTGTATATGACTCCATGGCCAGAAGAAAAGGCACTAATCTACTTCTTCAATATCTATAGTTCTCATTCACCTCATACGGAGATGGTCCCTGATTTTGAGCCAAATGTTGCAGCAAAAAGTTCCCCCCCTCCATAATTTGATATTCAATGGAAATTTCTTAAATTGATGATGGGGAATGATTATGGAACATTGGCACATACATATGTAATGGAATTCCAAGATCATGATATATGTTTGCATATGTTTATGGAGGTGGTGGAGCAAAAAAGAGCTCAAATAGAGCTGAAATTTTTCACATAAAAAGGACTGTGGGCTTGACTAATGGTTCCATTTAAAAAATGATATCTAGACGGAGAATAAGTGTAGCATGCAAACATGCATTGAAAATCCATCTGAGTTTGCATTGTATTACTTATGATGGATTCAAATTTGGGTTTCAAAATGCCAGGTTATGGCATGATTTTGTCGAGAAACCCTTAGTTGGATTCTCATGTTGGTTTAATTTATATTTTAAGTTTGTTTTGCAATCTTTGGGTGATAGTAACTCATGAACTAGGTTACCAATGTGTAACAATCATATTTCAAGAATAAAGTTGTGATTTTTTTATATTATTATTATTATCTATTATCTACGAGTATTGACACCTAATGCCTGGAATTTTGACATCTTGATAGCATGGATAATTTCGAAAATGTTTCTAGTAATGTTAACATAATAACTATCATTACGTGTCTTCACTTTTGTCACCATAATAGAAATGTGATATGGACACATCACACAACTTCATATGCTATGTCCCAACAAGTTCAAACTGGTTGAACCTAGCTCATAGTGTGGTTATTAAGGACAAGTTGCTTGGTATATAACTCGATAGCATAGACCGCGTTGCAATTCTAAAAAGAATCCTCAAGTGTCAAAAAAACTTCACAATATGTTCTACTATAAAGCCTTTTGGGATACCTGAAATAATATGACAAGATCTAGAGGGAAAGGAAATCAATGGAAGAGCGATCCACCAATGAGAACCTAAAATTTAGCATCAGATGAGTTAGAGTCCAGGAAATTGAAACACTATAATTTTAATTAGTGATGAAGGACATCACATAGGTAATTATATTTTCATGTAGAATAATCTATTAATTCAAATTTAAACTACATAATATGAAAGGCATACCATAAATTTTTCCACGTAAGTCCAAACAACCTATAAAAAGGGAAAACCTTCTTTTTCCATTGGAAATAATTTACCTTTCCTTTTTCAAGATAATCTAAATCACAAAAAATATGAACTATACTGCACACATTCTTGGATAATGTGAAAGTGGAAAAGGAATACCCTACAAAAGTGATGCACACATGTACATTTGAACACTAATAGATTTTTGTAGTTGAAATGCAATGCTTGTTTTCATTTAAATGTAGGGTTTTTAAAGCAGGGAGAAATAATGGCTGCCAAATTAATAAGCGTTTCTTTGGGAAAAATTTAAATCTTGTATTGGGTGATGAAGATAATAGAGGGTATTGAATCTTGATTCTTGACATCTAGAGAGAACCTTACAGCCTAACACAATCCAATGGAATTGACCAAAAAAACCCAAATAGAGTCAACCCTACTATAGGAGGAAGGGCCTGCAGTAAGAACTTACCATTTTGCAAGAGCTGAGGGCGAATGTTGTTCTGCAAGAGCTGAGGGCGAATGCTGAGGGCAAATGCTGTTCTGCAAGAGCTGAGGGCGAATGCAGGGTGAATGTTGTTCTGCAAGAGCTGAGGGCGAATGCAGGGCGAATGCTGTTCTGCAAGAGCTGAGGGCGAACGCTGAGGGCGAATGTTGTTTTGAAAGAGCTCAGGGTGAATGCTGAGGGCGAATGATGTTCTGTAAGAGCTGAGGGTGAATGCTAAGGGCGAATGTTGTTCTGCAAGATCGGAGGGAGAATGCGTGCATGATATCAGACGTTAATGTAGCACACATGTACATTTGAACACTAATAGATTTTTGTAGTTGAAATGCAATGCTTGTTTTCATTTAAATGTAGGGTTTTTAAAGCAGGGAGAAATAATGGCTGCCAAATTAATAAGCGTTTCTTTAGGAAAAATTTAAATCTTGTATTGGGTGATGAAGATAATAGAGGGTATTGAATCTTGATTCTTGACATCTAGAGAGAACCCTACAGCCTAACACAATCCAATGGAATTGACCAAAAAAACCCAAATAGAGTCAACCCTACTATAGGAGGAAGGGCCTGTAGTAAGAACTTACCATTTTGCAAGAGCTGAGGGCGAACGATGTTCTGCAAGAGTTGAGGGCAAATGTTGAGGGCGAATGCTGAGGGCAAATGTTGTTCTGCAAGAGCTGAGGGCGAATGTTGTTCTGCAAGAGCGGAGGGCGAATGCGCACATGATATCAGACGTTAATGTAGCTATTGCGATGGATACGAAACAATAAAATCATTTTTATGTAGTGCGCATATAAGTTTCGAATTTTTATGTAGCGCACATATAAGTTTCGTATTTTTATGTAGCGCACATATAAGTGTCGTTATACCGACGGTGGAAAAAGCGTCGCTATTGCGTCGGGTGCCTCCAAACGTCGCAATGGCGACACCTAGACATTGTGTCGCACTTGCGACGATTGGAGTCATCTCAATAGCGACGCTTTGGGCCATAGTGTCGCAATTGCGACGTCTTCCTCCAAATGTCGCAATTGAGACACTTTTCTAAGTGTCGGTATTGCGACACTTTTCTATAAACGTCGGTATAGCGACGGTTTCGGGCGGGATGGAAAAAATTTGGGGAAATTTCCGACATTTGGTCAAAAGCGTTGGAACCAAGTGTTGGAATTTCCGCCAAATGTAGTAGTGAGTGAAGTACTTTCAACTGTTCTTTGTTATTCTCTTAAGTTTTTTTTCACATACTTGCATGTTTTCCGAATCTAAAGGTATAACATGAATTTTATTTCAAAACTTTTTTAAAAACACTCCGTCTTGAACTGTTATTTCATTTATATGTTTTCTTATGATATCCATATTATGGAATTATTAATTTCTCCCTAGTTTCGATTAACATCTATCCTATTCCTTCATTATCTGGATATGAGAATCCTTAATTTCTCTCCCATCCCGATTGAAACCATTTCACCTTCCAGCCTAAAGATCTGAACTAGCTCAACTACCTTGCCCTGTGAACACTTCCTTTAGACCTTTATCCTACTCTGTTGCTTGATACATTGACTCTATTAGCCCAATGGTAAACAGACCTGCATCTATCCATTTGAATTAGTGATTCCACCTGTTATCACTCAAAAAAAGTGAGATCATTTGACATAGTCTTAGAGGTTCATGTGTCAAAGATATGGTCATAGAATTCATTTGTCATTACTTGGTAAAGGAAAAATTTTAATTTTTCTTATTAGTCTATCCTAAGGTCCAAACCCACCCCCATTCAAGTATTTTCATGTCACATCAGTCATTATTTCCTGACATATTTCATGTCCCAAGCTTACAACTCCAAAAAGGTCATTTTAGAAAAGATTTCCTACTTTCGTAGCGAATTACACAGAAAAAAACGCACTTTTTGCTACGAAACTGCTAATACTTTCATAGCGAAACTACCCAGAAATACACTAAGTTTGCTACGAAAGGAGGTATTCTTGTCTGTCTTTTCAAAACAGGTGCTAGGTGTCAGTCAATGATTGAAAGGGTTAGTGTAGATGCCATTCGAGTCAGTTAGGGTTAAATCAAGGTACAATGGTCATGGCTGAAGTCATTATTACTATTTTAAGCATGTATGAGTCATGATTATGCCATGAGTTGTCATCGAAACTTTAAAATCTTTCCCAATTGAGTAATTTTTCATTATTCACTCCATCTTTGCATGTTACTAAGCTCTGGAGAGCTATTTCACTAAGCCTAAGTTGTGGCTAGCATTTTCAAAAGTTTGCAGGTATCACTGATCAAGCGAGGCAGAGAATACATAAAAGTACCATGGCTACAAAGAGGAATACCAACAAAGGTGGCCATTGTCTCAGATATGAGCCATCAGACATGAACTTGATAAATGAAGACACAACAGCTTCAAAAGTTTTTAGAAGAACAGGGTGTTTGCAGTTTTGCCAAATATTGCAAGGATGCCATGTCCATGTTTCTAAAGAGTTTGCCATCAATTTCAATGGGACAGCTTCAAAGGTGGGGATGTTGATCCTCATTATAACTCCAGAGACCATTGCAACAACAATAGGAATTCGAAGAGGAGGAGAACAATGGTTCAAATGTTTCAAATTCAACATGCAGGATTGTAAGGAATTTATCAAGCCAGAACATAGTGAGATTGACCTTACAAATACCATTCCAAGGAGCTACATGAAATTCAATTTATCAAAGCTACTGCTTATCATTCAGAATTACTTCACCTATGAAGGGAGGTATCATATGGTTTATTCTTACCACGTCAGTCTTCTGCTACATTTTGTTGATAAGAAATATCTTGATCTACCTTTTTACTTATACAGAAGCTTATCAAAAATGGCAAATAAACTTAAAGCTAAATCTGAAGGAAATGAAACCTCACTCTTTCATCATGGTTTAATCAAGTTGTTGGTTTTAGAGGAGTTAAAACGATTAGGCAGACACTAGTCATGTTTTCTATTTGTCAGTGGTTTTGAAGTAGATGCCATCACTCCTAAAAGAAATCCTAAACCTAGAGGTATACCATCACCTATAGGGGTAGAGAAAAGTGAACCAGTAATCATGGAAACAGAGAAACTATAGAAACTTAATACACCTGTTGTTTCACCTGCAAAACAAAATCCAACTGTGAGCAAAACTACAAAACAAGAGCCAACTATGAGTAAACATGGCAGCAAAAGGGTTATAAGAAGCCAAACGGTGGCTAAGGGAAATTTAGAACACATTCTGCATGCTATTGATATAGAGTAAACCCCCATAGTCCAAGCTGAAGATATATATGAGGGAGGAAAGAAACTCAAGAAAGCCAAATCAGCTAAGAAGTTAGAATTTGAAGGTGAAGAAGCAGGTTTCATTTTTTAGGCTAGGAAACCAATGAAAAGGCATGCCAAAAAGGTCTTGGAAAGCAGTAAAGAAGCTCAGAAGGTCATTGAAACTGTCCAGCCACCACCAAGTATCATTTACCTCTCATCACCTAAAAAAGAAGATCCAGTCATCAAGCAAACGAAGGGAAAGGAGAAAATCATTGAAAAAACAGAGATTGAGGTCCTTGAGGAGAATTTGAAGTTAGAAAATCATGATATAACAGTCTTGATGAAAGAAGAAAGGAAACATAATGTTTAGAAGGTTCAGTTTGAGAAAATGAAAGAATTTTAGGAAGAACAAGTTAATAGTGTGTCAAATACCTTAGATAACACACAACAATTAATCAAATGGACTCATACATCGAGAGGAGAGGTGAAGCATATCAAAAGAATGAACCTGCACTTGAAATCCAGGAATAGAAAACTGAAGTACCAATTCAAAGACCTCTAAGAGCAGTTAGAAATGATCCATGAGGAGCTGGAGAAGAAGGGTTTAAAGATGACTGTAGTTGAGGAGCCCATAGCTCAACTTATCATTAATGAAGAGGAAACACCTCAAGGCTCTTGAGTTGATTTTGATTATTTTTTAAGAGGTTAATGGCATGTTGAAGACTAAATTTCTACAACTAGAGGTTACCTTTTTTAAACAGGGTAAAAATCTAGAAATTTCACAGTTTTTCACAGTTTCATAGCATTTCCTAGGCTTAAAGCTAGGAAAATGCTACGAAAATTTCAGTAGCTGACTTTTTTCTTCTAAAACAACTTTCTGCAGCTTTCAAGGAGGGAAAATGGTAGTGATGATGTTTCATGTCATGATGGACACAATGGAATAGCAAAGAAGAAGAAATTTTGAGTGAAAAAGCCATTTTTTGGATGTTGTTTTTGAAGGTTTTTGAGCAGTTTAAAAGAATTTTTGGACAAGTGGACACATCCAACAGATTAAGGGACCTTGCCACCAAAAATCTATGACTTGAAGACCATGCAATGGAGAAATCTCATCAGTTGAAGCTTTCATTGAAGATAGGGTCCTGTTTTCCTGAAAAATAGTTTAGGAGGATATTTATTATGTCAAGCAGTGATGAGTTATGTCATAGCCTATTCGAACATGTGAGGCTTAGTTGCCACTGATATGTAAATATTTTAAAGATAAGGTAGACTGATGTAATAAATAGGAGTTTGAGTCCTATTAGGGAAATGTCTTCTTTATATTGTACTTGTCATTTTCTGATTAAAAGACAAGTTTTTATGTTATGTAAGGTGCCATAGGAAGAGTTTGATGAATCTAGCCAAGAGGCAGATCATCCATGTTGTAAGAAGGTCTATTTAAAGTAAAATTATCGAAGTTGTAAAGGGTTGGAGATGTTTTGCACCATATGTTGCTTTATGTAATTTGACTGATATCAGTAATACAGAGGACTTCTTTTTGACAGACATGAGATTCTCATGGAGTTATTAATGTCTTTTTGATCTATATCTTTATATGTACTACTTGCAATAGATTTCATATTTATTACTCGGAATTAATATGTGTATTCTCTGACTTAATTTATTGATGAAATGACTCTGTTGTCCTATGTTCTATGTGTAATTTTTCTTTGTTAAAGACCCCTATTTGCCTCAGTTTCCATGCCAATAAACCTTGCCTCTGAATCTACTAATTTTTTGACTCCATAAGCCCAATGGTTGCAAGCCTTCATTATTTTCAACCTACATACACAAAAGTCAAGTTAATTTTTAAATAGAGTTAGCCATATAATGTTATCATTATCTAATATCATAAACCCCTTTGAGAGATCCCTCTCAGACTGAAGAGGCTAAGCTTCATTCAAAGGCTGGTTTGAAACAGTTACATAGAGTTGTCTGATTAACAGCCAATTAAGTGAAATTTTGTGATAACACCACCACCAAACCAAACCAAAATCAAAACCCAATCAATCCCACATAACTAGCCTAAAATAAACTAAAAACAACCAAGTTAAATCATAAAGAGAGAGCCCTCTCTGAGCATTAGGAAGGCTAGATCCTAAGCTTAAAAGTAGGTTTGTGGTTAGCTCTAATATTTCTTGAACTAAAAATCATAACAACCCTGAGAAATTATTGGAGTGATAACAGATATGACCTATGAAGCTCTGTAAAGAAGGAAAATCCCTAAAGCCACAATCCTCTATCCCCATGGATGCAAAAACCTGGTTCTAGCATCTCCCTATATTGCCCCAGGAAGGGTAGGTAATAGTGGGTTTTGTTGGCCTGCGTAGTAACTTTGAATCTCTATCCCTCCACTCATGGAGGTTATCCCTTGGTCCATGGAGCTCAAATACCTTCATGAGAGGAATCCATCCCCCTCTTCATGGAACTGAAACTACCTCCATTTCCCTATAAATTGAGCTCAATTTTCAGTCTCAATGGTAGAATATATGGAGAATATAACTTGAATATGTTAGTTGCTGAAGAAATTCCCAAGAGTGAATACTCTCTACACTAGTTGTTGTTGGCATGAGAATGATCACACCCTTATGTCCATAACTCCATGCTGGTTCAAAGAGAGGAAGGCTTGTCAAACTGAAGGAGGAACGATTTTTCAGGTCACCATGAGGAAATTTCTTTTCCTATGTCAACCTCGTTAAAAAATGAATCAGGCAATGAGGATAGTTCTTTTCCTGTGCCAACCTCATTAAAAAATGAAATATATCCTCTTGAGAATAGTTCTTTTACTGTGTCAACCTCATTAAAAAATGAAACAAATCCTCTTGAGGATAGTTCTTTTATTTTGTCAACCTCGTTAAAAAATGAAATAGATCCTCTTGAGGATAGTTCTCATTACTGTGTCAACCTCGTTAAAAAATGAAACATGTCACCAGGAGGATATTTTATTTACTGTGTCAACCTCGTTTAAAAATGAAACAGGGACCTATGAGGATAGTTCTTTTACTATGTCAACCTCGTTAAAAAATGAATTAGGCAATGAGGATAGTTCTTTTCCTATGTCAACCTCGTTAAAAAATGAATCAGATCACAAGCATAGTTCCTTTTCTTATGTCAAGCTTGTCTAAAAATGAAACAAGGTTCCCATGAGCATAGTTATTTTTCTTGTGTCAAGCTCGTTAAAAAATGAAACAAGGTTCCATGAGCATAGCTCTTTTCCTGTGTCAAGCTCATTAAAAAATGAAACAAATTCTCTCCTAATCAAGTCGAGTCTTTCATATGATCTCGTAAATGAACCTTCATTCCATCCAACTATTAGTAACCAGTAGTATACTTAGGTGAATGAAATGAAGCTTGGGGGGCATTCAAACTATTCTAAAGCATGAGTTTTCATTTGTTTCAAGCATGTGTAAAAATGAAACCATTCTCAAGCACAATTTTCTCTCTATTTCAATCTTGTGTAAAAATGAAACAAACCACTTTCAAGCATAATTTTTCCTATGTTTCAAGCTTGTATAAAAATGAAACCTATCTTGAGTCCATTTTGGTTATTATTTTCAAGACTCATTAAACTCATGAAAATATCAAGATTATTTTGCTTTATTTCATTCTCGTAAAACACATGAAAATGCCGAGTTCTTTTCGTCTTTTCCTGCTCGTAAATTAAATTGAAAGTCAACTAACTGTGTATACTTTTATCACTTTTCAGACTCTTTAAAATTACGAAAAATTGAAACGATGGAGTTCTCTTTTAAGCCCTTTTTAGACTCCCTGAACATGAAAATATTGTCGAGTACTTGACTATTCGAACTCGGTAAATTAAATGAACAGTCGTCCCTTCAATATAAGTTTACCCCTTTTCCAGATTGAAATGAACTATTTATGAAAAAAGTATACGTTAACTAATCATGGTCAATAGAGTTCTCTCCTGTATTATTTTATCCTTTTTTGGGCTTGAGAGACTAAATTTACGAAAAAGTACAACCATGGAGTTTACTTATGTTTTTCTTCTGACTCCCTAAAACTAAAAAACTCTGAGTTTCTCCTATATTGGACTCGTTGAAACTTAACAGTAAACGACTTGTTGATTACAATAGTACTGAACCACTCCTTCTTAGGGTTCGATTTTAATACAAATATGGACTCATCGGAAGGATGAGTTTATACAAACAAGAAAATGTTTTCCTCCTCAAGCTTGTCAAAAATAAAGAGGTACTTGCCAGTAATGGTGGGGGAAAAAGAGAGAAAAAGAATCCCATTGTCACCCTTGTTGAAAAAGCGGTATACCACTCTTGAACACGACACTTTTGTCACACTTGTACCTGGGTTGGGAAAATCCTCAGTTAATCAAACCACATTGAAAGTCTTCAGCTGGTTTCTGGGTATTAGCTTTAGGTCAATTGTTACTAAATCATCTTCAATGTCGTTATGTGTTCAAAAGACAGTTCAAATAAACCATTCATTGCAAACATTTGTCTCCATTCGTGTTGACCATCCCTGAGTCAGTCATTGCAAATATTTCTTCAAAACATGATCTAATGGTTTCGTGTCATGGGCTTTCCTGCGATGGGTCACTTTCTATAGATGACAGCTCATCATCTAGAAATTTGATCTAGAATCCTATCAGTACCTTGGGATCTGCATGACCTAATGGCAGGTTTCTCGCCTTCGACAACAGTTTGCATCATTGACCTTCGATCGAATGATTCTGTGAAGTGTTTGCTGCAAATAATTCGTTCACACTTCATGGATTGTACTGAGTACTTTGAGAGCCATTGTCATTATTGGTGGTTTCTCTCACACTTGTTAACATTTCACATCATTGACTGGTAATAAAGTGGTTTCTACCATGTTCGACTTCGATACAATTAATCGCATGGATAGAATCGTACTAGTTCGGGAAGCGGAAATCAAGACCGTGGATCTAGTTTCCACCATCCAGGCTACGATGGCTTTTATTATTCATGATGCAGTAGACTAAATATGACAGATGGTTACGCCCATCTTTTTGTGTCTGCTGATATAACATTAAAATCATGTCATATGAGTATTTACTGGTTGTTGAGTATAGGAATGCTACCTGCGGCAATGATATATATATATATATTCTTGCATTGAATGTTTTTACAGTATTTCGACTGGTGTCTTTGCAATCCAATCCTCAGAATGATAAATCACTTCACTCTTTAGAACAACCTCAGACTTTGCACTTTAGGGGACAATCCGTTACACATTATTTTGTCACCATGAAATTTGACTATCCATATAGGTCTATCACTACCTATATTGTGCTCCCTTAGAATTCAAAAAGCCTAATGTTCCTAAACCAAGTCTTGGAATTGGAGAAAAGTTCATTAAAACCCTTAAAATTCTACCTCCGCACTTTTTCTAGCCTTTTCTTGTGGGTTCGTAAATACTTGTTCTTTAGCCTACAGAAGCTCCTGTACATTTTGCTACTAAAACTTGCGGACCCCCGTAAAAGGTCGAATTAAGGAAAAAGTAAGTTCTAGAATCCCAGTCAGTCTAATATTCTCCCAACTGGAAGCTTCTAGAGGTGTGATCAGTTCAAGCTTTATCCCTCCAGTCATGGTGCTCTATCCCTCCGCTCATGGAGCTTATCCCTTGGTCCATGGAGCTAAAATCCCTTCATTGGAGGAATCCATCCCCATCTTCATGGAACTGAAACTACCTCCATTTCCCTATAAATTGAGCTCAAGTTTCATTCTCAAGGGTAGACTGTACAGAGACTGTAACTTGTATATGGTATTTGCTGAAGAAATTCCCAAGAGTGCATGCTCTATACACTAGTTGTTGTTGGCATGAGAATGATCACACCCTTATGTCCATAACTCCATGTTGGTTCAAAGAGAGGAAGGCTTGTCAAACTGAAGGAGGAACGATTGTTCAGGACCCCGGGAGAAACTTGTACAACATCAAGGCATTAGGTTGTAAAGTTACTGTTTTCATTCAAGATAATACATATGGGTCTCCTTTTCTCATTGAGTTGTTATTGTGCTTATTTGAATAATTCAATACTTAGACTCCTTGATCACTAATTTGGATTATCTCTTCGTAATTATTATATGTTGCAGGTGCTTTAATTATTTTGTCTATCTTTGATTGCAGGTTCTACTTACTGGAGAAGCCTCTTTGGAGCAACTGGATAAAAGACTACACTGAACGTTGGATTTAAAGGTAGGGGCATGTCCTCTTTATGTTTATAATAATTCTAAATTGCAAATAATCTAGAGAAAACAATTTACAAATGAATGTTTGTTTCTAGCTATTCGTATAATACTAGGGAGATCGCTCTTGTCCATAAGAGGGATTAATCTGCATAACACCAACTAATCCTCATAATCCTTTTTATTAATGAGCCCCCTAATTTCTTCATTTTCCATTAATTTTCCTTCATTTTCCTCCTCACATGAAACATGTGACCTTTCACCTTCCTTTTCTCCTATTTTCCATTATTTCATAAATTAATTTCCAATTAGTGCCACTTTTCCTTTCCAAATCCTTTTCCATTTCCTTTGCCAATTTCCTTATCCATAATAAACCGAAATGACACCCACTAGGATGTTTTTTCCCACCATTAATCTTGGAATAAGTGTCCCATGACCTTGGTATTATATTTTTTTACATGGATTTTTAACCAGGGTTGTTAAAGAGGTCAAATGTCTAATTTTTGCATCCTTGCAAGGGCTATTTAAGCCCAATGTGAGGCTAACTTCATCTTTCTAGCTAACCTATTTTTGGGAGAATTGTAAACATTTTTCCAAAATACAAAATGATTTTATTTATTTTATACAAGTGCCCAAATGAGTCCTTACATAATGATAATGACCTTTTGACTCAATAAAATCCTACAGGCATGCAATGGATTCCTAACATATTGACCAAAGACTGAAGCTTGAAAACCATGCTTTATAAAAACAATTTTTTTCAATTTTATTTTTTATTTTGATCAATATATAAAAATTACATCATGACATGAGACAAATGACAATTAAGATGACAGAAACTAGTTACATTTCCCAACAAAAAAGATCATGTTGACTCAACTAAGCCATAGAGAAACAACAATTATTTTTCCATTTTGAGTTTCTCGCTTATTTTGGGAAAATTTTTCATTTGATACACGATGACAAGAAGAGAACTATGGTTCATGACATATGTTACATGATGATATTGTCCAATACACCAAGTTCAGTGAAACAATTTCTCCAAGGGTTTTGGAATAAGATCTCTTCAATTTGATGGCTCTTCTAGCCTTTCGTGCTCACCAAGGTAACCCATAACACCTATTTCAATTTTGGACCTGAGGAAACCTTAGAAACCCTAGGGTATTTTCACATGTGAACATTAGAAGAAAAATTACAAAATTTTGAAATCTTGATGTGTCTCTCAATAGGTTGAATATACATATTTATATACCCTTTCCAAGAGGCTCCATTATCCTTCTCTATAGGCTGAATTTTCCTTGGCTAGCTGACTTGGTCTTGGGAGCCTTCTAGACACTTCTAATTCCAAAATATTTTTTCTTTCCTTGATACAAATTATTGAAGGGGCCTTTTACAATATGATAAGGACTCTTGACTCATGAAAACCCATAGGAGCATTCAATGGATGCTTGACCTAATAAAAAAGGGACTTGGGCATGAAACCCATGCTCTAAAAAAATCATTTTATTTCTTATTTTGATAGATACATAATAATTAGGTCATGACATAAGTCAAATGACAATTATGAAGACCGAAAGTTACATTCTTCAACATATCAGAGTATGTAGGTAATTTTTTGTAATAAAAGATAAAATGATATGAGATTATGTTGATTTCGCAAGTTATCGAGTGAGTTCATTGGTTAGGATGAATAGGTTCTCAAGTTTTCAAGTTTTTAAATATTACTTGAATATTTTAAATGCAAATAACTTCCTTATAATTCATTTGTACTATTATAATGTTCTTTTGGTTTCGTCAAGACGTTTCTCAACATCCCTTATGAAACTCGCTAATAGTCTCTATCATTTGATGGAGTGTTATAGGATGTTCAAACAATCAGGTATTTTTTAGATCTATCTTCGTCGAGTGATGTAAGTTCAGGTAGGATAGAAGAAATTTACCAAACATCTGCTATGTTGTCGAGCAGGCGAATATCAACTAGAGTTGAAAATATTAGAAGAAAATTCCATAGATGCATGGGAATTTTTATCACTAAAGGGTGGTCACATTCTTATGATAATGAGAGCATATATGCCATCGAGGTTCCCTTTAGGTAAAAAAAATCTAGTGAAACAATGGGCACCCAAGGATCTTCCTAAAATAAACACTAATATTTCTGTCAGTGAATGGATATAATGCATTTCCCTTTCTTCATTACATGGTCTAAGGCTATTTTCCATCGATGGAATAAAGGTATTTTATGGAGGATTAACTAAAGAAATGAAAGATCCACTATGCATACGACCAAATTGAGAAAATGAATTCCTTCATCCTTTTCAGAGTATTTATTCTATAAAATATGAAATATATATTGATCCTCTCATAATGCCTCTTGAAAGAGCCTTCCAATATGATGAAGTTTTTATAAATTTAGAACATTCTATATTGGCCACGTTATAACATGAAGTTTCTATATAAATTTAGACATATGTAAATAGTGGTTTTCTTATTAATATAATGAATATTAATTGTGGATTAATTTCAAATTAAACTTATTTCATAAACATGGTGATAAGGGGAATACACCACCCTTAGATCAATCGACATATGCTCATGAGGAAGAGGTTACTGATGAAACAATTTTTATTTCTGTCGATCCAATCCAAGCAATAAAGAAGTTTAAAGTAAAGGAAAACAAGAAACTTAATTATTTAGTTCTGATTAAGCCTCAAACAAATGAGATAAAAGGTGAAATCAAAACCTTGTTGAAACAAGTTCGTCGGTATGGGGTGAGAAACTCATTTAATTATCCCATTTATCTGTTTATGATTTGGTTATCTCATCCTTTATAAAAAAAAACTCTTTATTTTACAGGATTGTTTTGTGGAGTATGATCCTCATGTTATGAAGATGGGGGTTGGTGTTGGTAGCAATGCCCATTCTCCACCTATTGTGCCTTTGTTTTTGAGGAATAAGGAATTTGAATGACAAGCTATAAGGACAATGACAGGTTGCATAGATATTCGTTGGGAAGTTGCTGGAGATAAAACCAGAAAGGAGGAAGAAACTCACCAAGGATGAAAATTATGGATTAATGGCGGAAAGGAGAAGCCACATCTAAGCAGAAATAATGACAATCGAGCAATAGAAACAACCGAGAAAGGAAGAAGGTGGATCCCCTAAGAAATAATTGACAGTCCAGGCAGGCGCAGAAAGATAAATAAGGACAAGTGGAAAGGCAGAGGAGTAGAGAGTAGTACTGAAATGATGTTGCGGAGCTATTTGAGCCATGTGGTGATTGTGTTTCATATGATTATGTATTTTTCTATTTTTTAGTCTATAATACTGAAAAGAGGCTCTTGAGTCGAATGTAATGAGATTGCTACATGGGTTAATGAGAAGGAGGATTTACTAGGATAATTGTGTATTATCTAAATATTTATTGGGTTCTTTAAAAAAAGTTGATATTCTTGTATCTGAATATTATTTCTTTTGTGAGTATTCATGGCTTGTCACAATAAGGCTTATGGTTAATATAGCTACAGGTTCTTTGATTCTTACACCCATAATATGATTTCTCTCGATATTGGATTCTGACCCCCATCAAACTAAGGTCGTGACATTCCTTAGGTGAGATTCCTTACTCACTTTGGGTAAGGTGAAAATTATAGCGTTGTGCTAGACTATAACATATCTTTGTTGGCCCCATTTCCTAAAACTGGGGTCTCAACTTTGTTAACATTTTTGTGCCAACAAATGGCTTAGTTGTTGGGACCTGAAATTTTAAAAAGGAGTTTGGAATATGGTATTGAATATCATTATGGAGGAGCTACAATATTGGTGGTATGAACAAATAGACTATTTTATTTCTCAACAGGCTCAACTCCATTGACAAGGTGTGGAAAAGTTGAAGGAAAATATTTTATATGTAGAATCAACTAACGATCAATAAAAAATTTCTGGTGAAAATTTCTAGAGGAGTTCCACAATTGGTTGCAGAGAGTGCAAGTAAAGGGAAATACTGGTGGAAAAATCCGATCTTGTCATACCCAGACTCACATAGATCTTGTTGAGCTGCATAGACTTGACACAAATCCAATGCGAGCTATGGAATTCTGGGTACAAGCCGCGTTAGAAGGATACATTGTTGAGTTTTTCTCATATATTCATTAGTAATTTTATAAAGTTGAGGTCATGTTCAAGTCGAGGTTGTGAGGGAAACTACTGAAGGAGATCCCTCTGTGGATTAAGGTTTTAATGGTGGAGGAGAAATTTTTGATGTTGCAAAACCTAGACATAGAATCCTAAACCCCTAGTACTGCGGGGAGGACCTAACGACAGGTATGCTACCGAGTGGGGAATCATGAGAATGTCAAGGAAATGGACACATATGATTTCAGGAAGGCTAGGGATTTGAGAGTGTGATGAAAAGCATAGATAACTGAGAAATGGTGGGAGAGGAATATTCAGGAAATTAATAGGCGACAAAAGAATCTACACCAAGCAAGAGTGGTGTTAATAGGTCCAAGGGAGGAAGAAGGATCAATACTTGGTCCATTGAAAGAAGCATATATGGTTGTAGCAGTTGATAATTGGGAGGGTTAAAGGGACCCATCCCTGATAGTGGAAATGGAACCGTCGTATGGAGTGGCCCACATAGGATCTAAGGAAGGCCTGTATGATGACATGCACTTTGTTATAAGAAGATTATTTGTAGACCATTATGTGTCCAAAGTGAGAAATGATTCACATCCTCCTAACTGAGGTACTATCTCCCCAAACCTTCCCCTGGTAGTATGTCACAATCCTGTTAAGTTTTTTTCAAAAATAATAAAATTCATAAAATTTCACAATGTGCATACTACCTACAAAGCTGATACGAGTGGCAGTGGAATTAGTAATAGTAGTAAGAACCTACAAGGGTCGTTACAGCCTAGGTCTCAAGGATTTATACTTCTTTCTCAAGTTCAGTCAAATATGGCTGGCAGGATAGTTCACCAGATATCTTGAGTTCTATGGTAAAGGGAATGATGATGTTAAAAAAAATTGGTACCTGTATGAATCCATTTGGAGATCTCATCAGACACGTGATGCTACAAATTTAATTGAATTTAAAACCACTCTCAGAGAAAGAGCTTTGAGATGGTTCATTAAGTGGTTAGAACTGCACCAGAACCTAATAGTAGACGATGCTAAACATGAATTTGTGTAAGAGTTCAAGCTTCCTCAGAAAAACCAACAGCAATTGTCTGAGCTATGGGAAATCAAGTAGTTAGAAGCAGGGACCACCTAGGAGTTAATGTAAATATTCAAGAATGCCATTGGAAAGTTGAGCTACCCAATAGATCCAAATCATGAACGAGACTAGTTTATCAAAGAATTATTTCCTTTTACCCGTACGCCACTAACACAACATAAAATTGATACATTAGAAGATACTTTGGATCAAGAAACACAAATTGAGGCTATGGAATGATATCCACATGAGTACCGAGGTGGAGCAACGATCCATAACTCATTGATATTGGGCCTACAATACCAAATTGTGAATGTGACAGAAATTTGAAGGATCTGCAGCTGGCACAGTCTACATGACCGAATGTATGGTGTACTAATTGTCTTGTCGAGGGTCATACTGCTACAGATTTCCCAAGGTTGCGGGTTCTAAATATTACACCCACCCATGCAGGAAAATCTAGAACTACACCCACTGCAGGAGTTGCCCATATAGGAATGCAAGTTTTATATCCATGCTACACTCAATTTCACGGATTCCCAAGCCAGAAAATTCCAACACCAATCGAGTATTGCGAGATATGCATAGCATATGGGCATATTCCATGTCATTTTCCAATTCTACATAAATATAAAATTTTCCAAACAACACCTTCAGTGAATTCTTCACTTCACCAACTCACCATACTCACCAGTGTAGGGCACTAGATTCCTTGGCTGATCTTTTGGATAGAATGACCTACCAAATTAATGAAACTCCTCAGGGCCAAGGAGGAGGAGGAACAAGGGGAGACGAGACAAGAGGTAGAGGCCCGGTTCATTATTATAACTATGATCAGGAAGGACATGTTGCAGGATATTTCCCATTACCCATAACACCATGGTGCTTTCAATGTAGGGTAACACACACGCAACAGAGAAATTCCCAAAGTTGATTGTGAGATGGGAAGAACGTAATCGCCAGATGGGAGAAAATTTAATCAATGCGAAGCTAAGGTTTCTATATACATCCCCCCTCTCGAACATCAACATAGTAACTCTTGGAAGGAAAATCACTGGATCTGACGTAGGAGCCACGTAACAACCCAAGATCATAATACCAGCTTCACCAAAGCATTCATATGATCATGAACAACAGAAGCAGTACTACAAGGAAGCGGTCGAAACTTTCAAAAAATTAACACTTGGAGGGGGTTTCAGGGATAACAATCGAGAACCCTAAAATATAATATTCTAAACCCACAATGATCCAATGCTCGACCTATAGAAGAACGGTTCAAACTATTTATGCAAATTGTGAATGATGATCAGATGCTTGGGCAATTGCGAGAAAGTATGAAATTTGCTATCAAGGAGGGTTAAGTTGAGGAAGGGATCATCTCTGCCAACCTATCAAAGAGGCATTCCATGCAATTATGAAGGAATAAAAGGATAACCAAAAGTTAATTTTGGATTTATGTTAAGATTACAAGATTCCAAATTAAGGATACTATGTTGGACTTAGGCTCAGATGTCAAATTGTTTCCAAGGAATACTTGGGAAGACATTGGAAGGCCTATGCTATCATTTTCACCAATCCAGCTACATATGGAGAATCAATATTGCATACTCCCAGGAGAAATGATGGAGGGTATAGAGATTTATATTGTTGGAGTAAAACCTTATGCATATTTTGAAGTGATATACATAATGGGAAACAAGGACTCTTATCTGATACTGCTTGGGATAGATTGGGCCTTTGAGAATTATCCAGTAATTGATTTTAAGAAAGAACTCATGAAATTAGAGGTAGAAGGGATTAGAGTGATACAACCCCTATTCCCCTATCAAGGGCCAAGGTTCACATATCTAACATAAGATAGGGAATATCATAACTATTTGATCAGATATATTGACTCATAGCAAGAAGAAGGGAGGACTATATCAACCCGACTGTGGAAGGATCAATTAGATGGAAGATTATTCTAAGTTCATAGGTTGGCTCAGAAACCGTGTGGGATGATTGGAGGCAGGGGGGATATGATATCAACACCAGGCACTACGCCACACTCCATCGGGTTAACTAGATCGACACTAAGTTACGAGAGTTCCCTAATTTCAATGGCAAAAATCCAACTGATAATTTTGTTAATAGAATTAATGCAACTATCCATGAAGAACAAAAATTTTCCCTTATCAATGTCTCCTTACAAGTGACATCGGCAAGGTGGTGGGAAATCCACCGCAACTATCTCACGGAATGGGAAGAAATCAAGAAAACAATGAAAGTCATATTTGGACATTTAGTGGAATATCCAAAAGAGGTTGTTAAATATAGGGGGAGCTTTGACCCTCACCGGCACTTACAAGAATGTGAGGATAGATGGAACAAGGAAGGTGTTCCGAAGGAGTTGTGGGTGTACAGATTTGTACACACCCTGGGGACATCCCCTAAAGCATGCCATGTAAAACAATAAATAAGGAGAGAGACTAGTGATTGGGATCGCATGGTAGATCAATTTTTCAGCAACTTTCCTTCTCAGATACCAATGAGAGAGTAACCAATGCTTTGCAGATCGTTATGAAAATTATTCTAACGACTGAATAATTAATAGATGGAGGTATAGATTAGGCCACTCTAGAGCATATATATGAGTCAAAATATCATGAGGTTCTATCCTATGGAAAGATATACAGAGAACCAGATGAGGATTATCTAGAGGAGCTGTGACATCTAGCCTTCAATGAAACCGAGAGGGAATGGGGTGTTAAGGATGGGCATATGAATGAAGATATACATCTACTTCCCTTGAAGTTGCAGAAACACAACATAGGTACTAACAAAAAGTTGAAGCTAGCCTCGATTGGAAACTAATGGGATGAACATACTACCAAAGAGATATTTTATCTCTTAGAAGAACATGAGGACTTATTTCCATCGTCAGTGTTAGCACAGTGAAGTCGAGCGGGGAAATTTTTCGTATTAATTAGTTAAGCAGTGTCGTCAGAAATGTTGTGTCGATCTTTGGTACTTAATATACATGGAAATGTTGAATTCTTCATATTATGAAGCGAAGGTGGTAGAATTACTAATTCTGGAGTATGTTCCCAATTTCCATTGTCCCAAGCTCAAGTCCAAGCACCCTATGTTTCGTGTTTATCACTGTTAGTCCAAAATGACGAATACTATAATATTTGTCCCAGAGTTTGAATTTGATGAAAGAAACATGAAGATCCAATCTATGGAACATATGATAAGGCATTGTTGGTTGATAACAAACTCTCAGACTCTTTCCAATTTCTGGCCCTGAAGCGTGAGGTATATACAGAACTAATGATTAAGGTTGATGGGAGTCAATCTATCAAAGTTACAAAAAATTTCAGAAGAATTCAAATGTCAGCATTGTTAAATATGAGGAGTCTTCTTATATTTGGAACGACTAGGGCCTCCATGAAGTTCACGAAGGTTCTTATCAGTAGAACGCATGGATAGTCACTATTGATCGACAAGGACTATCAAATTCATAAGGTGGACCTCCATAGGATCACAAGCATATAAATGGCTGGAAATTTTGTATCCACTACCTTCTAGACAACCTCCAAGAAAGCAAAGAAGATAGAGAATGCCAACTAATACAATAGGTATGACACCCAAAGAGGAGGAAAAGGTTCTCTCATAGAGCCTATCAACAAGCCCAATTTTAAATTTGCATGTTATATCATCGTCAGGAAACTCATGCACCACTTTTCAAGGAATGAGTGCACGCTATACATTATCTTAGTCGCGAAACACTGTATTTAGGGTGAAAATTTGAATTAGTGCACTTTTCTACTCCAATATTTATTCGAGGCCTATGTGGAAATCTAAAAGAGATCAAATAATTCCATTTATGGATACATTATCATTTCCCTGACCATGTCAAACTTGTGTCCACCATAAGGCCGATAATTAGCTCTTATCACAGAGGACCAACCACTTTCTCTCAAGTGCATGGACTAGCGAACTTTGGGGGACCCAAGCAGCAAGGAGATCAATGAAGATTCCTTTATTAGATGGTTCAAGAAGATGTTGGAAGTCTTCGAAGGTGTGGAAAGGGTCTCGAAGCTATTGCTTGATGATTATTTGTTGGAAGTATGCTTTGGTGTATGTCACAACAATACCAAGATAAGGCCTAAGTGCATCCATTCTCACACATTACATATGAGGCCTCAACATTATATGCTGAATACAAAATATTTCCACACATAAGTCAGCTCGTGGCCAAGCATTGCAGGAGAGATTCATGAAGGGAAGCACATATACTACTTTGGAGGGATGGTACCTCAGCCACAACTGGGAGATACACCCACGGATTCAAGGAAGCGGATGGTCGAGGAAGAGTTGCAACCCGTCACCAAGAGGCTTGAGACACAAATTCACTCTATTAAGGAAACTATCGTAACCATCGGATTATCGATGGGTTCATTCTCTACTTTTGTTGAATTCCAACATTCAAGGAAACATGAGTCTCTGGTTAGTACTCCCCTAGTTGCTACACTCGTGGTTGCGGGACCCCATTCCTAGTCTGAGCTAGTAATCCCAAAATCCCAATGACTGAATACTACAAAACCTCCAACTATGTCTAAAAATAAGAATACAACCCCATCCACCCAAATTGTTTATCTTACTTTCGAAGAACCCCAATCACATTCCCATCACCCATTCTCAAAGAAACTTGACCCTCCACTTACATTGCACCACCATGTTCACACAATCCATCACCACACACAACTTCCACATCCGCCACCATTTCAAACACCATACCCACTAGAATACTGCTAGGAATGAAAATGGAAATGGAGGTCGAATCTGTAGTCCAGTCCATTACAGAAGTTACCAACATAGGAATTGCTCCAACATCCATGTTGTCTTTATTGTTTTATTCAGTTCCACTAACGGTCACCAAACTGATAATTACCCATCTCCTCACTACTTTCATTCAACCATATCATTGCCCCTTCACCCCTCTCCTTCAATTCCACCCCTCCCTGTCTCCACCCATGCTAATCTATTGTCAATCGAACCTTCACAATAGGCTACATGAGCCCATGGAAATTCAGAGAAGTCCATCGCCAGTGGTCAACCGTTGCAAAGTCAGTTTCCAGAACCATCCACCATGACCCAATATGATCTCCAGGGCTGGTCCTCATCCCAATTGTTTAATTTTATTTAGCTACCCACACATCGAGCAGAGGCATTGCACAATAATTTGACCACCGAGAATGAACAACAATAGTAACATATTATTTCCCTCATTGTAGAACAGGATAAAATTCTCCATAAAAAGAAACATCTTTAGAGCCAGTGATCTGTATATCTAAAACTGAAGGTTTATGGTGAAAATTTCAAGTGAAAAGTTTAGGTTTTTTTATGCAATTATGTCAATTACATTAACACATAAACATGATTTTTAACTCAGTTTTGCAGAAAATAATGGAGACAACAGTACCATAACAAAATACACAAGAAAAAAAATGATGAGGGAGTTGACCCATCCTAAGCTACATCTCCTGGTCTAGATTCCAATGTTGGGCCTCTTTCATTATGCTAAAAAATATGTGTTTACATCAATTTACAGTGTTGGAAATTCTAAAACAAAATCTCTAGTGGCTCCAGAACAATAAAAAAACCCCTAGTTGGGCTCTTTCTGCACTCAAAAGGTAAAAAATTGATTTACTTCTGCTCCAAATCCTAACTATCCTCCAAATCACACCCACATGCTATCCATCCTACAAAATATTCCTTTTTCGAACACGTGGAGCGACAATTTTTCCCCGCACCAGCGAGATTCCTGTCGGTTCGGGTGCAATTTGTCAATTAATTAAATTGACTATGTCGCCCCACAGACTGATAAATTAGTCCCACTTGTCGTAGTCATCATTGTCATATCGGGGGTCAGTTTGAACGAACTACCCATCGATTTCTTAACTCTACTTGGAAACTGAGCTTGGCTTATGGTCGGGGTACAACCAACAGTGGTCAAATTTGAATTCTCGCACACCAAACATTAACCAAACCCGATATTGAAATTATGGTTGAAGTCGTGGTTTGGATGTCCGAAACCCTGACCAAGGCAGGTTCCACTCCTACCAACTCCTAACCAAACCTCTGTCATGATATAAAATTAAAAACCATATGTGTTCACATATCATGACCTTTGGAGGTTTGACTGTCAGTTATATGTTGGTGGAATTGTGCCATAACATATAATGGTTGCATGTGACAGGACTCCAAAGCCATTGGTTCAACTTATGGTTTATCATGCAGTGAATCCAGTTTAGTTGTGGTGGTCAGCAACATATGCTAAATTAACTATGATGCAAGATTAAGTTTAACTACACTCCATTTAACTACATTCCCATTGCTCTTTAAATGGTGGAATTATAATTTCTGAACTATAGTGATTGGGCTGAGGTGGAGGCTTCTTGATGCATTGGTTGTGTGTTCGAATCATGTGGAGATCAGTTGAGACCCCAAACAATATTTTACACCAATCTCAGGAGGTCGCCACGTGGCCTCTCCTGATTGGACCACCTCAACGAACCCTAAACCAATCGAATATCAACAATAAAAACCAACCAAGATGTGACACTTGTCACTCATACATTGGCCAATACAAATACATGTACCTTGTCCAGTCATTTCCCAGTCATCATACAGACTCCTGACTGGGCATCCCTGCCACCACATTTTTAAATTTTAGTTATTTTCCAAATCAATTAGAACTTGATATCAAGATCATATGATATTATTTTTGAATGAAACAAGTTGCGTTGGATTCAGTGTGAAAATATCTTCACTTTGGAGCCGGTTCTGATTTGTTTCGAGCACTTTTAAATTTGAGCATTTTACTGATCCATCGGATCATTCCTCCCCAATGGAAGCTTTTGGACCTCCACCCTTCTAGTCTCAATCCACTTAACTTTGTTTGGATTTTTTGCTTTTAGATTTTCATGAAGATACTTCATTTTCCCTAATTTTGGAGTCCTTTTTCGTCAAAGATGATATCTTGCTGCTATTTCCCAAGATATGTAGAACATAAAACTTCCCTTTAGGGAATATAAAATTCCCTCCTTGGTCTTCAATCAAAGGAAATTTATTCATTTTCAAGTTTGCTTCACCTTGAACATTGTCGCCATAATGATACTTAGCATGTCTAGCCTTGCGCTTGGCTCGACTCTTTACCAAATTTGATCGCCATCGCCATGAACCATCCTTCTTCAAAGACAAATGATTATGAAAACCACAATAATGTGTTTTAGAACCAATTTCCTCTTTTTCAAATACATTTTGCATTTAATTTTTGATCCCCCGTTCTTTAACACTTGCATCTTGTTCACACCAATGTTCAACAATGATGCATCCTGCTGCAATTTCATTTCATGTTGTTTACCTCTTTTTGGAGGCAACAAGTTAGAATCATGAAACATATTATCACATGGAGTAGAAACCTCAATTGAATCAGATTTTAAACTTGATTCATATCCTTTAAATGCTTTATATGCCTCAACATATTTGTGCTTGAACATTAACAATGAAAAATTCTGACTAAAAATAACAATTATCTTCATTTGTTCAACATTCACAAGAGATAAACTCAATTTATTATTATATGATCTACCAATGTACTCATTCCCATATTGAAAAAATGATATTTATTCTCATGGTGATGAAAAATATCTCTCCTATCATATAGATATGGGCTTCCCAAAATAATACCACATATATTAAGCAGAGCTACATCAAGTTCAACCTCATCAATTAAGTTTGTAGTGATGGAAAATCTAAAAGTGCATTTCCTTGTCACTTGAAATTTTTCATTCTCACATACCCAACCTAAAGGATAAGGTTTAGGATGAGGAATGGTTTATAAATTCAAGTTCTTGACAATCTCTTTAGAGATAAGGTTTTATTCTGATCCACTATCAAACAATGTATCTATCTTGGTATGTTTTGAAACAACTCTAATGTGGAAAATCTATATTCTTGTTTTTTCATTTTGAGTTTCATTAATATAATTTGAATAAATAGTACTTGACATGTCCTTAACTTTAAATCCAATGGCTATGATCTTTGTTTCATCATGGGAGTCTGATCCTAAATCATTTTGTTTAGTTGCAAGAACCTTTTCTTTCTCCTTGTTTTTAAAATTTTTGGGTTTCATCTCAGGATGAAGTTTCCAGCAATGATCTTCATCATGGTCCTCTTTGGAACAATATTTGCATGTAATTTTTTCTTTCTCCATACTTATGGAAGCATTATTCTTCCCTTTTCCTTTGAACTTTCCCTTTCCTTTTTCTCCAAGCTCAAAGAGTTCTCATTTGTTTCATCAGAAACATTTTTCCCTCTTGCTTCTAGATGTGTGGCCTGTACACAAACTTCATCTAAATTTGTAGGGTTCAAAATGAGAATTGTGTGTCTCAAGTAGATATGTAAACCTCTATTGTATTTGAGTAAAGTATCTTGAGAGAATAAATCTACACCCAAAATCAATGCTCTCCTTCTAAACTCTTGGGTATAACTTTGCACACTTTGACCCTTTAATTGGCTAAAGTTTTTCCAATCCATGATAGATTTTTGCAGTATGCCAAAGGATAAAATTGTCTTCTTAATGTAGCAACAAAATCATTCCAATAATATTACACCTTACCATGTTTCTTCATGTCCTCCAGTCTTGGCTTCCCACCAAATAATTGTCACACTTTCCCACCTTAATGAAGCAAGTTGAATCTTGGTCTCATCATCTTTGATCCTTCGTATCTTGTAATACACTTCAAGCTGACGAACCCAATTATCTAATTTCTCAGCATTTACCTCTCCATTATACATAGGAAATTTAAAATTCATGTCAAGTTTCAAAAATGGAGTTTTACCATGTCCCTTTAGAGAATGTGGAGGTGTTTGTGAAGGGGTTGATGTAGAAGATGAAGAAGGTGAAGATTATGGTGAGGATGGAGGTGAAGAGAAGGGTGGAGAAAGAGGTGGTTTATCACCATTCCTTCCATTCCCTTTTGGAGGCTTGTCTCCATCTCCTCCATTTCCGTTTGGAGGCTTATCTCCATCTCCCTTTGGAGGATTGGAGATCTCACCTTGAGGCTTATCTTCATCTCCCTTTGGAGGATTGGAGATCTCACCTTGGAATCTTGTATTCCTCTCTTCATAGAGAAATTTCACCCTTGTTTCATGTTAAAGAATTCATTTCTGTAAACCTTCTCATCACATATTGTCAAACTCTCCTTCATATTCCATGACTGGTAAAGATTTTGGTGAAACTTGAGGTGAAAATGGTGGTCGATATTATGGAAAATGTGCTCTCGTTGACTTAGCTTGAGGACTTGCTACCACAAGATTTCATTCTCTTATTTTGAGCTTCAACCTTGTAAGTATCAGAAACACTTGCAGCAATATTAAACCCTCAAAACAACCAAATAACCTAAGCTCTGATACCAAACTGATATGTATATGTAAACTTGAAGTTTATGGTGAAAATTGAAAGTGAAAAGTTTAGATTTTTTTTATGAAATAATGTCAATTAAATTAACACATAAACATGATTTTTAACTCTATTTTGCAGAAAATAATGGAGACAACAATACCATAACATCATACACAAGACAAAAAATGATGAAGGAATTCACCCCTCCTGGGCTACATATTCTGGTCCAGCTTCCAATGTTGGGCCTCTTTCATTATTCTCAAAAATATATTTGTTTACATCAATATACCATGCTCAAAATGCTAAAAAAATGTCTTCAATGGCTCCAGAATAGTCAAAAACTACTATTTGGGCACTTTCAACACTCAAAAAGTTTGAAAATTGATTGAGTTATTCCCCATAGAAGTTTTCCTGCTAACTGTCCTCCAGATCATACCCACCTTCTATCCATCCTACAAAATATTCCTTTTACGGCCACGTGGAGTGACAATTTTTCCCTGCGTCTGCGAGATTCCCAGTAGTTTGGGTGAAATTTGTCAATTCATTAAATAGACTATGTCACCCAACGAATCGATAAATTCATGCCACTTGGTGTAGTCATCATCGTCAGATCAGGGGTCAATTTGAACGAACTACCCGATGTTTTCTTAACTATACTTGGAACTGAGGTTGTGTTATGGTCAGGTTACAACCACCAGTGGTCACATTTGAATTCATGTGTGCCAAACATTAACCGAACCCAGTATTGAAACTATGGTTGGAGTTGTGGTTTGGATGTCTGGAACCTTACTCAAGGCAAGTTCCACTCCTGCCAACTCCTAACCAAACCTCTAGTGTAACATAAAACTTAAACGTCATATGTGTTCACATATCGTGACCTCCAGAGGTTTGACAGCTAGTTAACCGGTGGTGGAATTGTGCCATAAAATATAATGGTTGCATGTGACAGGACTTAGGAACCGCTGGTTACTATGAAGGTTTATCATGTAGTGACTCCAGTTTAGCTGCGATGGTTCGAATATAACATAAAACTTAACTGTGCTATGGGTTCAGGGGTTAACCATGCCCCTTGACCCCCAACTACATTCCCATTACTCTTTAAATAAAAGTCGAAGCCCATAGTTTAATAAGGAACATAGTAGAATGGTCATTCAAGGGCTTTGGTGCTAGTTGGTTGGTTGTGCGTTCCAATCCTGTGGAGGTTGGTTTAGATCCCATAAAATATTTTACACCAATCTCGGGAGGTCCCATGGTAGCCTTACACTAGCCTACATTGCCTCTCTGGATTAGACCACCTCAACGAGCCCCGAACCAATCAAATCACACCAATAACAACCAACTAGGATGTGACACTTGTCACTTAAAACATTTCCAATAAAAGTACATGTACCCTATCCAATCATTGCCGAATCAGTGTACAAACGGCTAACTCGGCATCCCTGTAACCACATTTTTAAATTTTAGTTGTTTGACAAATCAATCAGAATGTTATATCGAAAGCATACGATATCGGTTTTTAATGAAACGAGTTGCATCGAATTAAGGGGGACGATATTTTCCCTTTGGCTCCAGTTTCGAGAAATTTTGAGCACTTTTAAATTTGAGCATTTTATTGATCCACTGAATTAGTCAATTGGATTAGACCACAAAAAAATTCCAAGTACTATGGACTTCAGTCTCTGATGCAGTTCCTAATTCCCCATAGGGTTTTTTTTCTTGTACACTTGTTGAATGTTGCGATCACATCTAGTAAGCATTTCACGATCTAATTTAATCCAACCTCGAGATCAAACAGAATCTTGTTGCCACATAGCAGGAATTTCTAGACCCTACAATGGAATATGAAGCTAAGATCAAGTAGAAAATGGGAGATGCATCTGCCCTCAAAGCCTCGCTCATCTACACAGCGGAGGAAGCTCACACTCTACTTCAACAAGTTAAGGACTAGTTAGGATGCCTAGTAAGGAAGAACTAACATATCTACCCCCTGTGTATTTATGTCAATCAACTATTCAACCAGTCTAGGGGCACCAAGGAGAAGAGCCAGTGGAAGGTGATCCTTGCCGAAGTAGATGTTCTTGAGTGTCAGGCCAGGGGGTAACTCCTCAAATGGATTATGTTTTTTCATTAAAAATGATCATAAATATATACATGGAGTGAGAGAGTCTTGGGATTCATCTCCTAGTGTCTCTTCATATCTTTATTTTCTATTTACACTATTTTTCATAAATTTCCTAATTCCAAAGATGAGGTGTCAACATTCCCCCTCTTAATATGAAGGGATGTTGGTGAGTCCAAGAATCATTCTAAATATTTAAAAATTTTCTCTTCCAAGCACTTTAGTGAAGATGTCTTCAATCTACTCATTTGTGGAACAATGGCATAGATGGATTCTCTTGACCTCAACATGTTGTCAAATCAGATGGTATTTTGTATTTATTTGCTTCATTCGATCATGCAACTTTGGGTTCTTGGCCAACTTTATCACAAAAGTGTTTTCAATCATGAGAGGAGTTGAATGCATTTTTTTCTCCTACAAATATTTTAGAATTTTTCCGAGCCACACAATTATCTTTGTTGCTTTAGCTACTACTACATACTCTGCCTCAGTTGTAGAACCTGTTGGAACTGATTTTTGGCATGAGCTCCAGGAGACAACTCTTGATCCCAGACTCATAACATAACCTGAAGTAGATACCCTAACTTCTTTATCTCCATTGAAGTCTGAATCAGATTATCCAATCAAGCTGAAGAATCCCACCTGTGTATACTAATTTCAAATTCTTGAGTTCCCTTCAAGTAATTTAGAACTCTTTTTGCAGAACACCAATGTCGCTCACAAGGTTTTTTCATAAAACTGGAAATGATTCCAATAACAAATTAAATTTATGGCCTGGTAGTACTCAGGTAGTTGAGACATCCTACAATCTATCTATACTTTGTTGCATCCTCAAATTATTTTCCTTCAATGGATGTGAGCTTCAAGTTTTGTTCCATTGGAGTAGTCAAAGGATTGCACTCACACATGCCAAACATGTTCAATGGATTTCTAATGTACTTCTTCCGAGAGAGGAATATAAAATTTAGACGTTGAGTTACTTCAATACCAAGATATTAGTGAACATAGCCCAAGTCATCCATGTCAAAAAATTTCCTCAATTCCTTCTTTATGGATGCAATGTAGCTCTCACTATTCACTATTATCAAAATATCATCTACATACACCACAATATATACAACTTTTTTTCCAACTTTCTTGAAATACAAAATTGCATCATCAATATCATAATGTTTGAAGTTGAGTTTCAAAATATGCTCAATTAAATTCTCACACCAGGCGCGTGGTGCTTACTTGAGGCCATACAAGGATTTCACAAGCTTCCATACTTTGTGTTCTTGACCCCTCATAACAAAACCTTTTGGCTGAGACATAAAAAAAATCTCTTTTAGATCTCCATTCAAGAAAGACATTTTTACATCCATTTGATGGAATTTTCAACTGTTTTGAGCTTCCAAGGCAAAGAGTGTCCAGATGATATCCCATTTTGCTACGGGTTAAAAAGTATCTGCACATTTTACCCCTTCCATCTGTGCAAAAAAAATTTCCACAAGCCTAGCTTTGTGCTTTTCAAGTGAGCCAACAACTTTATACTTGTTCTTATAGACCCACTTGTATCCAATTGGTTTGGCTCCCAATGGAGGATCAACTACCTTTCAGGTTTCATTTTTTGTCAAGGAATCATATTGTTTCTGCTTCGCTTCTTTCCATTCATCATGAGAAGTAGATTCTTTGAGGGAAGTTGGTTCAAAATCTATAGACAAATTCAGCTCGCAATAATAAGAAACATATATATCAATAGGTGAATTAGAATTATCTACATCACCTCCATTTTTCCCGGTTGTACTTCTTGTTCCTATCTTTCCAACCTCATCAGGATGAACACTTTCAAGTGTCTTTGTTAGCCATTTTCGAGGACCTTTCTAAGATGTCACATGCTACTAAGTTGATTGAGTTGGGGTTGAATCAAGATTTAGTCTCCCAATTCTTTCAATCACATCACTCAAAGAGTCATCTATGGTTGGAGCTTCATGTGGGGGAGAGAGTGCTTGAGAAGAATATTCCACATATTGATCCAATATAGGAATCCCCCCTTTAAGATGTGGAATCTAATTATCAAATTCTAGAAACTACTTTGCACATCTAAATATATCTAAGCGATCAAGCTACCGCTCAACAACATTGTCAGCTTTGGAAAATTCAAGAAATATCACATCTATAGATTCTAAGAACTTCTTATTAAATTCATCATAGAGACATTATGCTTTGGAGGTATTTGAATTCCCTAAGAAGATACACTTATGACTCTTTTCACCAATTTTGTTTCTTTGTTCCTTAGGTATCAAGGCATAACAGATGGAACCAAAGACCCTGAGATTATTTACCGAAGGAATGTGGCCATACCACATTTCATAAGGAGTCTTGTTTCTAATAGCATTATAAGGACACATATTATTTATATATAAAACACATAGAACTACATCAGCCCAAAAAATCAGTTTAACATTCTTTAAAAAAATCATGGAACATACCATATTTAAGATTTTCTTGTTCATTCTTCAGATACTTCGTTGTATTGGGGATTATAAGGCACAATTATTTGATGTTTGATCCTATGCTGGTGAAGACAATTTTCAAATTAATTTAAAGTGAATTTCTTTCCATTATCAGTACGAATAGAGACAATATGAGATTGTGCATGATTTTCAATCCATGCATGAAAGTTCTTGAATGTTTGAAAAGCATCATATTTTTTCTTCAATAAATAAACCCAACACATTCTAGTGTAGTCATCAATAAATGTCATCATATATTTATTTCCATTTAGAGAAGGAATAGAAATTGGGCCATGTTAGTGTCAGCCTTTGCATCCTTCCTTCAGTGATCAAACATGCTCTTACAAAGTGATTTTAAGATGTCAAGGTCAAATTTTGTCATTTCAGTGAATCTTCAAGCAAAATTTGGTCACTAGCATTAGGTCTAGGGTTTTCTTTCACTCCTTCCAGAGTTGTCCAAATGTCGATCCATGTCACCATTCAACTGAGTGTACCATCATTCAGATGTTTTCATCATCATGTCAGGTTCCAACGGGTCATTTTACAGCTTGTTCATGCTTCAGTTATGCCTAGGTAAGGTCCATTTCCCTCTCCTAGGGTTTTGGAGGTAATTTCTCTTGGATGGTCAAATAATCAGCCAAAATTGTATCCTGATCTTCATACACCTTCCCCTATCCTTAATTTACCTTATTAAACACTTCCCATCACTGATATCCCCCAAATTCCTCATTTTTGCACAAACCCTAGTTTCTTGCTACAACTTGGCAATTTTCTAGGCTAGGCCTGTGTTTTTCCCTTTTGGACCCTCTCACTCAATCCCCAAATCTACCGTCCCACTTTAATATCCCTCCCTACTTCCTAAAAAATTTTCAAGAATTTATAATCCCCTTATCCCCTTCATTTCGCTTCATTTCGACAAATCCCTTGTTCCACACATCAGGATAGGTTTCACTCAAATGATGTTTCTGAGCAAGAAACGATGAATTTTGGAACAATGAGAGAGGTTTTTGTCCAAAACATGCCAAAGAAGAAAAACCTCCTTCACTTTTTACACAGGTATCATGGTTTTAGAGAAATGTCAAAAATATCGTTTCCTCAGGAGAATTGAATTCACCTCTGAAGGACCTTGGGAAATCAAATTTCGCTTAGTTTGACAATAATAAATGACTTTCTTTGATGATAAAATGACACATCTAGACACAAATATATTTCCAATGAGCTATCATGAGCTCAATTTGGAGTTGATACATCTCTAAAGTTGACTGCAATGAAGACTTCGCCTTGAGGCGCCCATTCGATCATTTTGACAAGTGCTTATGAGATTTCAGATTATGACAAAGAAAATGAACTCAAAATTGAAAATTTTCCACTTGAAGCTCGAAATTACACCAAATATCTTCCAACTAGGCCATCATGCGCCCAATTTGGACTTCGGAAGGCTCCAAATCCTCCGTAAAACGGTGCACCATTTATGGCGCTGTGGTATTGGGTGTTTATGATCCGGATTCGTACGCATAGAGAAATCTCCCCTTTCCCACAGTAAATTACCACCTGCATCACAAATCAAATTAATGCAGCTATTGGGTCAAAAGTAATACAGAGCCTCCAAGCCTAAATTTCATCATTGCCTCCCAATTTTTCAAAATGACTCAACTCTCTTGCTCCAATTAAGTGTTTGTGTGCCCTTGACATTAATTTTAGCTTGTGTTGGCTGTGATTTGAAGAGGAGGATATGAGAATTTGGTTGGTGAAACATAAAATTTATTATTTTGTCAAAATCGCTCCTTGTTTTGAAATCAAAGGTTTAAATTTTTGTTTTGGTGCTGAACATGTGCCCCCTATTTTCCCTTTCTCCATTGTCACACTATCATCATACAATCTCTCCCCATTCCCCTTTATCCCAAAGCTATTTATATCCCTTGTTCGAATGTTTTCATCCAAAAAATCTACCACTTTCTACCACTTTCTTTCCTTCATATCATTTATAAATCCCAATTCCCAAAACATGCAAGGACTGTCTTTACATCCTTGATTTCACTTAACTTAAATATATCTTTTCATTTCATTTATCCCTATTTCTAAAACTACAATTCCCATCACCCTCCCTCTCCCACACCATTTGTAAAAATACTCAAATCCCAATTCTCAAAGGTCAAGTGACTTTTCTCACATGTTAGATTGCATTTGACAGTCATCTTACCCACTGTCCCTTTTTCCGCAGTTGCTTTGACTTTGACACACATTTGGAAATCAGATGCAAATACACCAAATTGTTGTTTTCCATCTCATATAGGTCAAACATTAATTTTACATAGACTTTCAAACATCGTGGAGATGGACACAGATAGCTCATAGGACCGAGACAGTGTTTTCACTACTGAACTACATGCACCAAGAAGGCATCGAAGAGGCGAAAAAGGCATGTTAGATTCCAAATCTTGGCGGACGCTTCCTTGACTGAGCATAGTACTTGATGACGGTCCTTTACTCCAAGTTTCAGCAAATTTGGAGTAAATTTTGTCATTTTTGAAATTTTGGTTGCAAAACAGGTTTTTCCGCCCGACGCGTCGCGCCACCCGACGCGCGCTTATGATTGGGACATCTTTTGGAGGAAAAATTTACATTTTTGGTTTTTTTATGATAAATTATGCATGCTCAGGAATGGTTGAGAGATTTCATGAAGTTTTGGGTGGTCTTAAAGGTCAAAAACACTCCAAAAATGGCCTTTCTACCACTTTTTGCACCAGCAGGAACCAGTCTTGGGATATTGTAGTTTTGGAGGGGCAAATGACATCTAAATTGAAAAATTCACTTGGGTTGGATAGCAGACATCTAGGGATTTCCAAAGAGCTATCATGAGCTCAATTTGGACTTCGGGAAGTGCCCAAAAAACAAGCTCAAAGTGGCGCGACGCATTGAGTTTTTGAGCGTGACGCATAGAGAAATTTTGCCTCATTTTCACTCTTCAGCTCAGAAATTCGCCAAGTTTTGACTAGTTTTGCTTTTCCATGTGATGATTGACCTACCATGATGTAATTTGATGACTATGATGTAAATTTGACATGTTTTTACTTGTTCTAGAGGATTCATTCACCAAAAAGTGAAAATTAAGTGAATGGATCAGTGTCCTAGCATATAGAGGCAAGTTGTTTGGCTGCCTAGATTTTAATTCCATGTTTAGAATTGGTTGAAACAGCTCCTAGAAGGATGAGCTCGACCCCTAGAGGCATGGGAATGGGTTGGGCTGGTTGATATCATGTATTTTCTGAGTCATTTTCAAAGGGGGAACTGGTTGGATACTTGGGAAAAGCTTGGCACCTCATTGTATATCCATTTTCAGTTTTTGGCAAAGGAAAGACCATAGTTTTGCAGCACTTGTTGGGATCCTTGTGGCTTCTGGGTTTTGAAGATCTTCTTCTCCATTTTATTTTAAGTTTCATTAATTTTATATGTATGTCATTTCCCTTCTCTATGCTTCTGAATTAAACAAATGAGTATTTGAGGTAGAATTCATTGATATGTTGGTGCTCTGCCTTAAAATTTTGTTTAGTTTTACGTGTTTTTCGTCAGTTTGAAGAGGATCCTTGGACTCTCTTGCCCTCTTCAGCTCCTCAGCAGTCTTTTCAATCCATTCATTTGATCTAAGACACCAAAGCCGCTGCCTTCCCTGCCCCAACTTGAACTCTACAAGAAATTGGCCTCATCCCCAAGCCCAAAAATTATTTCCCCTTTTTCCAACAAAAACCCCTAAAAATCAAAATTAAACCCTCCTATTTGTTTATCTAGCCTAAGATCAGTTGTTGTTTTAGTCATCTCAAGCCCCTTTGAATATTTTCATTGAGATTGACCTAGAGAGAGCCCTCTCATGTCCTCGTAGGGCTAGCTACGAGGCTAAGCGTGGTATGATGTTACCTTGAACTCTGCCTTCCTTCAGCCTAAGGTGGATTTAGGCACTAACAGGCCACATAAATCTAAAAGAATGAGTTCAATTTTTCTATGTGCTCTGGAATGTGAATAACGAAAAAATGAAAATACTATTTGCTATGCTTTCCTACAATACAAGAATCACACTGCTTAAGTTTCATAGGAATTGTAGGAAAACTAGTAACACCATTTTTCTTCAACAAGAGAAGGATGTCATAGTTCAAATATCCAAATCTAGAATGCCATAAAATACTTGATGGAAATGTACCTTCATCATAGTGAGTAATGTATGAAAAGTTTTTTTCACGAGCAAAGGTACCTTGCAGCTTTAGAAGTCTTTCTTATTCTTTCCCCGTCATGACAAGTGAGTGATTTGATGCTTTTCTAACCTCAACCTTTGCATCAAATATATGAATGGAGTATCCTTGTTGGCGGATGTGGACCAAAGACAACAATTTTCTCCTCAACTTTAGGAGGTATAAAGCATCATGTAGAAGAAATTTTGGAAGAAAAATAAATTGAGCATGATGGTGGCGAGTGCTAATGGCTTGAGTTTTGACTTATATGAAAAATATACTGCTCCATAAACATTGTCAGTGAATTCGTCAAAAAAATATCTCCTAAAATTCATGTGGAAATCTGCTGCTGAATCAAGCAACCAATCATCTTTACATGAAGCAATTGAAGCATTGAACAAGTCTTCATTTACTCCAATATTGGAAAGTGCCATAACATAATGAGAAGACTCGAGTGCTTAACCTTTATCTTTGTCATGGGTTTTACCTTTGGCTTCATTTATTTTTTACTCAATTCTGTCCTAAGGAAACTTACAATTGGATGCATCATGTCCATTTCTATTGCAATGTATGCAATGCACATTAGACTTTTCTCCTTGAAATTGTCTGCCCTCCCTACCTCCAAAATTTCTTATTATCATTCCTCTTCGGCCACCTCTTCCTCTAAAAGAATATTGAACATCATTATTATCTCTATGCACAAGACACACATCTTATTCAGAATACTGTGGAGTTGTCGTCTTCCCAAAATACTTTTCTCTCTCAGAAAACTTCTACTCAAGGGAGTCAAACGTAATCTCCTTGAGATTTCCACTTGCTTACAATAACTCAAGATAATGTGAATAAGTGGGATATAGTTCCTTGACATAATATATGAGAGGAATGCCTATTTCAAAACCAGTGTTTTTAATATCATTCATAATAGATCTTACTTCTGATGTTAAAGCAAGAGGATCATCATTTTTCAATTCAATACTGAACATTTTAATCATCAACTGGACAACTTCAAGTTCAGAGTGTGAGTCCTACAATTCCTTCAAATTATTTAAGGCTTCAAAATCATTTGATAATGGTGAAATATGGTGACTCACCTCTTCATTTACATATGATACAATCAAGGCATAAGCCTTGTTGTTCTTATTTTCCCAAATGGCAATCTCATTGTCTGAGGTGGGCTTTGCAGGTGCATTATCTCCTTCTCCTTCACAAATTCCTCTCCAAAACTGATTAAAAATAAGAGTGTGTTTTAACTTCCTTGACCATTTAGGATAGTTATATTTTTCAAAGAGAAATACTCAAAAAATTGATATCAATCAATGAACTAAAATATGTGTACTATAAAAAAAATGTACTTTTGGTGGCAAAAAAAATCAGTTCTAGTGGAAAAAATGAATTTCTAGTGTAAAAATTGCACTCTGATATATAGGAAAAAGGTATAATTGGGATATTTGTTATAAGGGGGAGGTTATATATGGGGGAGGGAGTATATGGGGTGGTTTTTATACAAGGTAGTTGTTATATGGGGGAGGGTGGTATTAATTGAATTGGGAGTGCACTATTAATTGAATTTGGAGAGCAGTATTGGGACGAGCACAAAGGGGTATGGGTGTAAACTATGGTACATGGGCCAGGGGGTATGGGTGTTGAATGGTCCAATGGAGTCAGGGACTGGAGTAAACAATATCGGTAGGAGGTCAGGCCAATCGACTATTATACCGAGGTGTGGTATGGAGGAGTCGGTGTTAACTGTGCACGTGACTCGAACTCACTACCTCCTTGTACAGGTATGTATTAACGCAACCGGAGTAGAGATGACTAGAGGATTCAGTGTGAGGAGGATCAATGTGGCACGGAGGAGTTAGAATGAGGTGAATGGGAAATGGTCGATGGATTAGAGACTGGCTCTCTGGGAACACAGTCGGGGACAGACTTTGGTATAGTCACAAAAAATTCAACAAAGAAAACACTTAGATCACAACATTGCAGCACAAAATATGACCTTCAACAACATTCACACTATTTTAAAACCATCCAAGGCACAAAAAATTTACTTGAACCTTCACATGTAAACAATTGAAACCGCGGTGTCGAGGTAATATGAAGGCAGCGCTGAAACTAGCCACACCACGTAAACCATCTCTCAGAAAATCCCACATTGTTTCATTCCTTTCAAATCAGAGGCAGATTGTAGAAATGGAAAAAGGGAGTTACAAGGGAAGAAAATCTAATTTGGGAGTTGGCTCTGATACCATGTCAGGTCAGGAGGTAACTCCTCAAATGCATTTTTTTTTTCGTTAAGACTGATCATGAATATATAGAGGGAGGGAGAGACTCCTGGGCTTCATCTCCCAGTGTCTCTTCATATCCTTATTTTCTACTTACACTTTTTTACATAAATTCACTAATCCCAAATATCAGGTGTCAACATTGAGGCAAAATTACAGAATATTGAAGATAAATCATCCTGAAGCAATAAAATACTTCAGGAGCTCTAGCCGTCAGTGCATACACATTTAGAAACACTACAGTAGCCCAATGATGACACATATGTGCAGTGGAACTCTTTGATGATGGCATGACCAGCCAAACCTACGGTAGACACTACAACTCAATTCCTAGACCAAGAAACTACCTTCACAGTAATATAAATAGAATTGATCACAAAGTACAATAAGTTAAGACACATGGCCATAGAATTTGTCCCTAAGTTGGGTCCTTCATTTGAATAATCCAGCCAAGGGGAAGCAATGTAGGAAGAAACAACAGAAGCATCAACAACATCGATAACGCCAATGGTGGATTGACTCAGGGATGAGTCAATTAACAATAGTCGAGGCTTGTTGGGGCCTTCATTTTTGAGGAACCAAGGAATTTGAATGATAAGCTAAAATTTCAATGATAAGTTGCACAGATAGTCATTGGGAAGTTACAAGAGAGACAACCGGAAAGGAGGAAGGTGCTCGCCAAGGAATGAAAATTTTCGAGGAATGGCGGAAAGGAGTAGCCACAACCGAGCTGAAATAATGATATTCTAGAAATAGAAACAATATACCAAAGAAGGAGGAGCCCTCGAGAAAGAACTGGAACTGTCAGAAGGTGCAGAAAGATAAAAAAGGACAAGTGGAAAGGAAGAGGATCAAAAGGTAGTACTGAAATGTTTTTGCAGAGCTAGTTGATTTGTGTTGTGACTGTGTTTCATATGATTATGTATTTTTCTATTTTTAGTCTGTAATACTAAAAAGAGGCTCTTGAGCCAAATGTAATGATATTTTTGCATGGGTTAATAAGAAGGAGGATTTACTGGCATAACTGTGTATTACCTGAATGTTTGTCCGATTCTTTAAATTTTTTATTATACTTGTATCTGAATAGTATTTCTTTTGTGAGTATTCATGACTTGGTGCAATCAGGCTTATGATTAATATACCTCTGATTTATTTGATTTTTTCATCCTTGATGTGATTTTTCCCAATACTGGATTCTAACCCCCATCTAAATAAGATAACATCACGCCTCGGGTAAGACTTCTTACCCACTTCGGGTAAGGTGAAAATTTTGTCATTGTGTTAGACTACAACGGAGCTTTGTTGGCCCCTTTTCACAAACTAGGGGTCTCAACCCTGTTATCATTTTTGTGCCAACACCACCTATGAGTGAGCACCAAATCATTGCGACTGGTACACCTGCTCAACCACCCACAACAAATTTTCAGCCCATGAACAATGTACGTCAAGATCTACACATGATGTTATGGATGCAGAGCATGATCTGATTGCACAATTTGAAGTTAAATTTCCCATATCTTCCCATGTTACTAGCACGGGGTCATTACCAATCACGTTTTTGGTATATGATTACAATTTCCCCATGAAAATATAAAAATTCCAAGTATTTAAGAAGTTTTTTAAATATTAAGTACAACCTAAATGAAATTAACATATAGTCTGTGATTATTTTAAACTAATGATAATATCATTTTGCAGGAAATGATGTATTTTATATGTGTTTGTATGAGATAACCTTGGAAATATTTGGGCCGACCATTCACACAAACTATAAATCCCAAAGTTCCAAGTTAAAATATGAACTTATTAACAAGATGATTCACATGTTCGGTGCAGGTACCTTCAACAAATCTGGAGTTACCTAAAAGGAAGACCTACATTTAAAATATTTACGAGACTAGTACATGTCTCAAATGGAAAGGGCCAGGTCACATGAGCACCCTCCATTGATTGTAGAGATGGATTGGAGAGCACTCATGGAATATGCACACGATAAGGCACCTTGAAAAGAAGGGAAGACTCCACCCAAACCAGGAAGGTATGAGGCACTTTTAATAATGTAATTATGATGTTTTATGATCATTGAGACATCTAATTAAATTTTTCAATGTTTTAAATATAGGCTCCCAGATACTTCCAAATCCATAATGGATAGAATAACCAAAAATGGGAAGCATCATATTGGCCCTGATGGTTTCTCAAAATTGGCCACAAAAATTGTAAGTATATTAAAAAATAAAAATCATCCAAATTATAAAGTGTTAACAATTTTAATATAATATCACAGAAGAAGAAAAATTCATGTTCTAATGCAAAATTGGAGGGGTCACAATTCAAAGAGGATCTGATAGAGAAGGACCTAAAGATTACTTTCAAGTAAAAATATAAAGTCATGGTTGAACTGAGTACAAGCTTGGTGTCTTCACGGTATTCCACCATCCAACATAACACCCAGGCAAATAAAAGCATTGAATAGAATTTCTAAATCATTACTTGTACAATCTATTGGTTATTATTTTTTTGTCATAAATTAATGTGCTTGATTGTAAAAATTAGGCAAAAGATGTAACACATGAGCCTAGTGATGGTGGAGTGTTTGATCTTAAGACTAAAGTTCAGCTCAGTACTAGAGGTATTTCATGTGTTGTAAAAAAATTGTATTATGGAATACAATTAGTAGTTTTTTTGTAATCTTTGTAGGACTACATCTTCATCATGTCCAATATATCTCCTTGATCGGGGTAGGGAATTGAACTGGTGACTTCACATCAAGGAGTGTCTTAAAAAATCACCTGATCACCGTCTATCCAAGACCCCATGGACACAAATAAAATTATTTAAATGGAAATGGTGTATTAATTATAACCTTTCTTGTTTCTACACTAGAGCATGTACAATATGTGGCTAGAAAAAAAGAGGAACATATGGCCATGTCCAAAATTATTTCATTTCCCTCCACTACTGAAGGAGATAAATAACACTCTACTACTATTTTTATTAATAAACAAATTATAATAACAATAACTATAAACATGAATTTAACATTTATTTCTTATTGCAGTTGATGCTCGACCCCACTTATAGTAGCATAGTCGTAGGACTAGGTCAGTAGCAATACATATTACACTAGATACCATAACAACTGAAGGGAGCCAAGATCAAGACATCCTCACTAAATTCATATTAAAAAAGAGAAGGAAACATGAGAAAAATGACTTCACTTGTTTATTTAGAGCCCGTTTTTTTTAGTACCACATTTTTTACTGAGAGGTTGAATGCCTCATGGCATGTGCAAATGTAACTTTAGACTATCTCAATAAAATTTTGTGATTTTTACGTTGCATAAAAATAGAAATATTTTTCTTCATATTATGTAAATATATTTTTTGTGATAAAATTTATTGAGATAAAATATTTTTTGGATGTATGAATGAATTAATTAATTAATGAATGGTGACACACTTAAAGGCATCATATATTTTTGATCTTTCTTCATCCAACTCTATTTTTAGGTTATGATTAAATCATAATGCAAGCAATTGTTTATAGAGGCTCAACCAAAACCCATGTAAACTGAATAAGGGGAAAATTCTAAACGACACATTCTAATATTTTGTTTCATATAAAATTTGTGCATTTTAAACATCTTGGTATACAAGTCATTTTGAAATATGTACAACCCTTATGACTATTAGGCAAACCAAGGAAGCTTTAGTAGGTTATAACACTAGTTTCCAAAAGATTTATAAATAGAGCTACCATGCATTGAACTTGTTTCTAACGTACCAACATTTGTTAATTAAACCACGGGTGAGATACTTATAAACATTTATCTAATGAAGGATTTGAGTAACTCTTGTTAGTTTCTAAATTTTTAGTGATCAAATATACTCTTTCAGGTTTACTTGGTAGTGGTCCTAGGTCAAAATTTCATGTTTTCAAACCAATTTTCAAATAATAAAAATTTCACTGAATGTTGTCTAGGTCTGAATGCTACTCCCTTCACTCCATTCATGGTAATCATCATTTCAAAGGTCATGTCATCCATTATCACCTAGGGTAATAGTTCAATCAACATACCTCCTCTAGGTCAGGGTCTAGGTCTCTTTTGTTTTGCCACCACAATGTCCAATCATGTCATGAAAGAAGGAAAACAAGATGTCATTTTCACCATACAAATCATTTAAATTGGGAGTTAGAAAATATAGGAAAACAAATTAAAGTAAATTTGTCTTTTATTAATATTATGCTACATGATCAAGTTAGTTTTTGAAAAAAAAAAGTTTTCCTCAAAGTATGTATGATTTCACTAGAAGACACAAAAGCGAATTTTGTGATGTTATAAAAGGAAATTAAGATTATTGAAGTAATTTCATCCTTTTATGTTCAAAGAGATTCTCTATTATCCTCACCACACTCCATATCTATAAAAGGTCAAAGATAACCAACAAGAAACTGATCCAGCTGTGTTGCACTACGCTTCTAGCAAGGGTGCTACGCTTTTGGTTCCAAGATTCAAGAAAACCAGCCAAGGGTAAAATATTATTGTCCCATGGTTCAAATACCTCCTAGTCAGTTCTCCTTATACCTCTTCCAAGTCAAATTATTTAGCAAAAGGGTGGACTCCCTTCTTAGGGTTTTCTTCACTACGTTTTTGGTTTCCTCAATGCTTGGTTGGTTTCAGTTGGAAAACCCTAATTTAACCATCTAAAAACCTTCATATATCGTCCATATGCCTTATCTAAACACTAGCTATCACTCACACCTCTCCTTGCTACCATTTGAATTCAAACCCTAGTGTTCACTACGTTTTTGTAGGGAAACTATGAAAACTTTGTATTTTGACCTTTCGAGCACCTTTCACATGCCCATTTCAAAAAAATCCACTTGCATCCTGTAGCCAACTCATCACCATACCTCTAAAAACTTTTATGGATTTTTACCTAACTCCCTTCCATCCCATTTATGTCCCTAAAACCACTCTATCACTATCCCTTGTTTTCCTAATTTTCCACTTTCCTTATCCACTACATAAAGCTAGGGTTTTCCTTGTTGAAAAACTTCATGGAGGGTGAGAATAGGGTCCATAAGGGAGGTAATCATTTTAGGTTTTAGCCATCCAACTTGTAGGATATCAATGCTTCTCCTTATGCTTAGAGGTCTTTTGAAAATAGGGGTTCTTTGAGGTTTTGTGAGAGAATCCAGGACGTCAATTGTCATGCTCAATTGACAAGCCTTTTTTCCACCAGCTTCAAGAGAGATAAGGCTATAATATCATGTATTTAATTTTCCATATCAGCAGATGTTATTAATTCAACAACAGGTATCCCAAACCATGGAGAAATTCAGTTCAAAGGGATGGACTTAGACATTGAGAATTATAAAATGTTATTAAAACCTCATTGCAAAGATGCTCCTGAGCACATATTTCCTTTAAGGAATTTACTTGATAAGTATGCCCCTTTTATGAAGCTAATTATGAAGTACTTTACATGTGAAGGGATATTCTCAAGACTGTACCAGTACCAAATAAGGTTATTGATGCACTTCACTGCCACTAAACCACTCAATTTTCCTAATTATTTATTCAAGAGTTTGGTAAAAATGACTGAAAAGGTACAAAGTAAAGGCAAAGATCATCACCATAGTTTGTTCCATAATGGTTTGGTCAAGCTTATAGTCTTGCATCAGCTATCAGCAATCAATATGTCTTGGGAAAATTTCATGAAGACAATTTCATATGTGCCTACTACTAGTCCACCCATCATTCATAGCACACCATCAACATCAGCACAGCCAAAGGAGGTTGGTTCTTCAAGTAGACAACCAGAGGTTCCAAAGGTGCATGGGGTTGAAATCACTCAAACTTATGAGAAGGGTAAGAGGATGGTTTTTTCTCATAATACCACTAAAGGTGTGTTTGCACCTGAAACTATAGCTGAGAAAAGAGAAACCATGGAACAACCATCTTTGCATGAGGATGAGTCACCATTGTAGCAACATGAGGAACAAGCACCTTATGAGGTTTAAATAGTAGAGCAGGTTAAATACAATACAACTGAGGAGATAATAAGGGAAAAATATGTAGAGATAGTAGAGTTGAAGGATATAATTTCAAGGGAAAACTTCATGATTATCTTCCTACAGCAAGAAAACATGCAGTTGAAAGTAAAACAGCTCCTCCAAAGCAAGCCAAGGGTGAATATTGAGGCAGACAAAGGCAAAGGAAAATAAGTGGTAGATTTTGATCAGCTGGAAGACATAGAGACTGAAACAAAGCCAAGGAGGCCAAGAAGAAGAGGGTTAACTAGGAAAAAATAACAGGAAAGAGAACCATCTCCTCCATTAGGTCAACTAACCTTTGATGAGTTGATCGCTACTGCAATTGAGCAAGACAAAGAGATATGGATTGACAGGGAAAATTTGCATCTTAAGAAGCTTTTGAAGAAGTCAGAAAGGGATAACAACCTCCAGAGGCATATGTAAAGACACTATTTCACTAGGAACCAAATCACCAAAGTGAGGGTGAAGAATTTGAGGAAAAAGCTTAAAGAAACCCTAATTAAGCTAAAGGAGAAAGATAACTTGGATCTGCTAGCTGAGGCATCCTTAGATGTTTATTTTATCATCCAAGGATTTCATGGATGAAAATGCAGCATATTTTGAGAATTTTGAGTATTTTTTGTGATTTTTTGGAAAATCTGAAAATTTAACCTTTGCAGAAGAGTCACACAGCAATGTGACGCTTTTCCTCAAAACCTCGAAATGAGGAAATTTTTACATGGATGGATAGATCTTGCCTTATACTTTACATACATGGTCTCAGGTTTTGATGGCAACCCCTAGTTTTGGAGAAAAACCCAAAAAATAGCCTCTTTTTCATGCTTTTGCCACTGATTTTGCCTGTGTGCTGCACTTCTGGAGTAAGGTTGGGAGAATGGATTTTTTGAAGGCCTTCTATGAGGTATTTTCTCAGTTTCAAGGTTGGGATGGATAGAGGACACACAGGGCTACCTAGCCCAATCTTCAAATTTTCATTTTGATATGTTAAGTTCGTCCAATATCACCCTCAAAGTCGCATGATGCTTCTGTTAGGAGGCGTTTCACTTCTACTAACTGGTGCAACACTTCTGTCTTGGATTCCTTTTGGAAAATTTTCAAGCCACAATGATCCAAATTTTGAGGTTGAATCAATCCTATGAGGTGTCTTTTGGATAAGAGAGATTTTTTTTTTTCCCTCTCATTGTGGAGGAATCATGTAATTATTCAAGGATAAATACACTCCTAGTTATTAGCTAAATTTGGGGGGACTATTTCTAACTTCCCTAGATTCTAGGTAATGACTCATAGGGTGCATTTATAATGTATTTTGGATCAGGTTTCAACCCAATGAAGTTTCATCTCTTATATTTTCTATATGTAGTCCAACTCAAGTAATTTTAGAGGTTGGATAATTTTTATTTGCAGTGTGGAGCTTTTGTACAATTTTTTCAGTGAAATCAAAGACATGTTGTAGCTATAATTTTGGGACTCCATTGGTATGCTTATTAGAATTAATTTTCACAGTAATCACCATCACATTGAATTTTTATGTTTTCTTACCATCACATGTATGCTTATATATGATGATATTATGAGTCTATTAATAGAAAATTTTCTTTTCATGCTATGTTTTATAAGATTTTCATGAATGTGTTTCTCCTCTTATAATGAATGAATTCATGTAACATGCCCATTCTGACTCTCTCTCTTTTCAAACCCTATACAAAATTACAATTAAAGTATGTTCTTAATTATACCTACCTGGCCTCATCCTTATCTCTACTGTTGTACCTTTCAAATTGTTATCCTCCTGTATTCTACAGTTTCAATAGGTGACTATGGATTTTCTACAATCTGCTGAAGATAGCATTTCTTGACTATCAAATATCTTCAGAAATCTCACTGCCTTCATTATCTTCATAAAACCTAATTCACTATCTCTCAGTTTTCCTTCTCAAAATCACCCTGCTGCTCTTAAGAACTCATGTTTGGGCTTAATTCTCTTATCCTCACCATATTCCTTACCCAAAAGCATTATTTCCTCATTTTCCTCACTTTCCTTTCCAAAAACCCCCTCTCCTTCATCATTTTCCCTCATTTACACTAAAACAATGTAAAAATTCCCTTTTTACATTGTTTTAAATATAAAAATTAAAGCCTCTCGGGACCCTTGTTTTATAATAAAACCCTATTTTATTAAATAAACCCTGCCCCTTTATAAATATTTAAGCCCTCTGTTTTAATGTTTTTAACCCCCGCTTTTTATTAAAAACCCCATATAAACCTTCCCCCTCCTCTTATAAAAAAGAGCCTTCACTTATTTTTATTGACCCTCGGGCCCCACCTTCCACCAAACCCTGCTCTGCAATGAAGCCCTGCCACCTGTCCGCCTGGGCCCCACATCTTTCGACTTGCCCGTCCCTCCAAATCTCTCGACTGCCGTTGATCTCCTCCCCCCAAGATCTAACGATCGACGACGCATATCACATCAATCTCCGAACAAGGGTTAAACAACCCTGAACATTGTGAAAAAAGTGGTTTCACCTCTCACACCCTCTGCTATGTGTCACCCGTTGAATGGAATTACACACGTCTGCCCAAAACCGTTTACCACCCCTCATCCCATGTGATAAACTGCCTTACCATTTCCTGCCAAAACCCAATACTGCCATCCGATTCAAACTTTCTAGAGCCCTATGGCTCTGCGATTAAGCCTGATCTGTTATTAACACCTCTGCGATGCTCCAAAACCCCAAAAACCCCAAATAAACACAAGAAAGCCATGAATGCAGGTTTTAAAAACTAATTGGTTGTTTTATTGTGCAGGTATCATGACAGGAATGCGAGAAATTCATTTCAAGGGTCCAAAAGCATCTAAATAAACTTCCTAGGTGACTATCTAGTTAGTTTTTGCATCGATAGGACCGAAAGCGCCAAATCTCCACATGCACACCAATGAATCATGATCATTGGTGGCCATTGACATGCACAGAAGCAAAATATTGATCCACTGTGCAACAAATTGCAGACAGAGGCACAGTAAAGAGAAAAACACAGTCAAAGGACTGTGATAATGAAGATCAGTGGATTAAAGGTTAAATCAAGGATTAAAATAGTAAATAAGAGTTAAAGGCACAAACACAGGAAGATCAGGGTAAAAACAAGAGGTAGAGATGAATATTAAAGAATAAAAGAAATTGATCAAAGATTGAAAGAAAGAGAGGCAAAGATAAAGCAGATTAGGAGATTTAAAAGATAAATCCAAGTTTAATGCCTAAAAACGGGTTTAAAGGATAAATAAAAGGTAGATCAGGACAGAGGCAGATTCAAATGACTCAACAGAAAACATTTACTTCTTCAGAAATACATTTGGACACCTACATCATGTTTTGTTTCAATAATGACATCAACAGTTATTACAAACAGTCAGAGATATTCTCAACCACTCAGCAGTTATTGAAAAATTTATTAAGAAGCCTTAAAGTCAAACATATCCCAAAGTTAGCTCAGAAGTTAAGTTAGGAGTTATTATTATAGTAAACCAGTCTCATATATTTTTTCCTTGGGCCTTGCATGGTATCAAAGGTCAAAAACACATTAACTCTGTAATAAATGACATCTGAAACCCTAGCTTAGGATCACCTCCTCATTTTGTTGTTAAATATTGCATGTGTCATTCATTTTTAGTGTTGGTTGGTTGGTTGGTTAGTTGGTAGACTAGTTGGCTGCTTGATTAGTTGATGACTGCTAGGTTGGATTTGAGGAAGCTCTGAGATGCAGATATCTATTGTATTGGAGTAATGTAACTTTTTTGAAAATCAATAATACAAGCACGTTCACAGGATTCTTGAGCTATTTTAATGTTGAAGTTTTCCTTCTTTGTCATTGTTTTCCTTCTATTTTCCATTCTGTCCATTATTTCTCTGATAAAAGAATAGAAATTTTAGATTAGGATATGCTATCTTGGCACCCTATTTCTGTCTGCATTCTTTATCTCAATGTTTTCTTCTGCAAGGTCTGATTGGAGAATCCTTAATTTCTCTCTGGTTCCACCTAGCTTGTTGTCTTGGAAATAATTCAGTGGGGTCAAGCCAACAAAGTCTATGGTATGCCCTGTCCTTTGGTGTAGCTTGAAATATTGTTTTTAAGGCCTTTCTTTGAAGTATACTTAGCAGAGTCTAGCTAGGGAAGTCTATGGTATGCCATGTCCTCTAATTTACCTCAAAGTATTACTTTGAAGGTATTTAGAGTGTTTGATTAAAGAAGATAGGTTTATCTTGCTATTTAGTTGCACTCATTGTTATCTTAAATGCTTTCTTTGTTTGAAAGTAATTCTAGGATTTTTGTATTGTCGTCTTAAAGGTTTTCTTATTAGAGTATGGCCAAAGACGTCTATGTTATGCCATATATTTTGGTTTGCCTCAAACAGTTACCTAAAAGGCATTCTTGTTGAAGTATAATTAAAATATTCTTAACTGAATTTTAGTTTTTCTTCTTTCAAAACTTACTGTCATTTCATATTTCATCTAATCTAAGAGATCCACTTGATATAGATAGCTTGCCCTATGAAAACCCTTGTAGAGTTGATGAACAATTAAATATTTTATGACTCCATAGCCCAATGGATTAATGATTCTTACAATATATCTATTCAGCTGAAACACTCCCTAAAATAATAACACCATTGATCTATCAATTAACCAATCAATAAAAACAAATAAGTCCTCAGAACTTCATAACTAGTCTAAAATCAAAACAAAAGCATAAAGACATATCATTTATAAACAATTATATAGAGAGAGCCCTCTCTGAGTCCAGGAAGGCTATTTCCATGGACTCTAAAGTGGTTTGATGTGGTTCCCTGTATATTTTTTTCTTTCCAATCCTGCAAATCACAGGGAGCCAACAGAAATCAAACCTAAAACCTAGACCTAGTTCCTTGACTGACATTCCTATCAAGAAAAAATTCAACAAAAACAACCCTAATTAAACTGAGCTTATATATAGCCTAATATCATTACATCTACAACTAGCTCATTGATTGTAAAAGTTACATAGAGAGAGCCCTCTCTGGTTTGGTAGGGCTAGTTACCAGACCTAAATATTAGTTTGAGGTTACCTCCTTCAGTCTCCATTATTAGCCTTGGGAAACGAGGGGAGTGATAACAACTCCTAATCTAAGTTTGTGGACTAATGGATTATTATAGTGCAATATACATGACCTTTAGTATTTTCAATCCACAACATTTTTTTGCAATACTTCTAATGTTCTTGTTAATAAAATATTCAATTCCTTCATTTCCTTGAATAATACCTTTCTTCTCTTCTCCCTAAACTACTCCCTTAGTTTTGATGCCTAAATAAACCTTTGATATGAATATTTAAGGGTTTAATCCTCTAATTTTCAGATATTGAATTTTTCATATTTAAATTCCCCTTTCAATTATTGTTGGCGAGAAAGAAGGTCTCTGAGCAAGACCCGGGTTTAGGATGGAGGCCAACAATTTTTCCGCACTAGTCTAGCACAACGCTGACATCTTCACTCTACTCCGAAGAGAAGAGAGTCTCACCCGAGGTGTGACACGACCTTAGTAAAGTTAGGAACATATCAAATATTTCTCAATCACGACTACAGAATAAGACAAAAAGAACTATATACTCCGAACGGGTTTAACTACGTTGCACAAGTTGTTGCTCATGAACATATTCAAGATGAAAAAACAAATTAAAGTGACCAATACATTCGTCTTAACCAGATACACATTATATGACTAAGAAAATCAAACCCAGATAAGGGTATATTGAATTAACAATAGTGGATAGTTACATTGCTCCTCGGAGCGATCCTGGCAGGACTGATTACAATGTCATCACATAGAATAGACAGACTGAATAAAGTGAATAGAATGAAAAAACGAACAAAGTGAGCAGAGCTCTCCTACGGCTCTCTTCCTCTGCTCTCCACTACACCCACCCACGTCTACAGTGGCCAACTACCTATTTTTTCCTTTGCCAACACGACCGTCAGTTTTCCCTTCCTTTCCACTCTGTTGTTTGTTGCATCTCCCTAATCACTGGGAGTTCCACTATTTGTTCTTGTCACTCCCTTCTGCCATCTGTGCTTGCTTCTGCAACACCTGCGCCACCTTCTCTTTAGCTCTTCGCAACCGTGACAACTCTCTGTCTACCATGTTTGTGCTCTACCACCTGTTATCCACGACTCAAAACCATTTTATTTTCAAAAGAAGGGCCCCAACAGGCCCCGACCACATGCTATTGACTCATCCCAAGTCAATCCTTTTATGCTGCCTTGGTCTCCATCGTTCTGCATGCCTCCATGGATGTCCCTGCCTTCTCCTTTTCCTCTCCTTGTCCAAACAAGGGCCCCAACTCGGGGACCTTTGCCAACGTTGATGACCTGAGTTCGGCGAAGTAGGAAATGGCTAGTTGCCATCCCTTCATGAGGAGGTTTTTTTCTGTGGTTATTTGTTCTTCTTCTTTTTCTCCTGAAATGGTCGGCAGCTTACTGAATACTTCTGCAATTTTTCTCTCTGCCTCAGTGACCATTTGTTGTATTTTTTGTGAAGTAAGCTTCACTGGTTGTCTCAATTCTCGAAAGACCTATTTCATAGCTGCTAATTGTTCCTCAATCCTCTGTATCTTAGTCTCTAGCTCCTCTACTTGGTTATACAAATTGTTCAGGCCATCGGGGTCTATGGCCTCCTTTATTGATTTTGAAACTTGCTGCATTTGTGCTGATATCGATTGTTCCTTCATAGCCAGCGAGGTTGAATACTCGTGCAAATGTTTGATAAGGTTGTATGCATCCTTGACCTTGGTGCCCAAGGTCTCCTGCATCTTGGTTACTTGTTTCTACTTTGTTACCTTCTCTATGTATACGACAGTAGGGTTTGGCAGTGCTGGCCTAGTCGCCAGTGTTGTCTTCAGCTCTTGATTTTCCATGCTAAGACTTGAACATGATGTCTTGACATGAATGGACCATTTGACTAGGGTACCAGCCGATATGTTGCTCGATATGTGGTCATCCTGAGCCATGATGGTTGGCTAGAGCTCCCTGAAAACATCTTTCACTTTCTCCAGTTGTTCCTGCAAGTTAACCTTTTCTACTCTCTACTGATCACACTCTTCATTAAGCGCAGTAATCTGCAGCTGTTTCTAATCAAACCTCTACTAGAGGTTGGTGTGGAGTCCTTCGACTTGCTGGGCTACACGCTGAATGAAACTGTATAGTTGTGTTGTCCACTAGGTCTGCATACTCTCTACCCCCAAGATATCTTGGTTCAGTGGTCTCTTCCTGAGTGGTTGATCTCTGGCTATTAACATAGCTAAATGCTCCTGTGGTGATGTCGCTTGGGTCTGTTGCAGTGGAGGAGTTCTTGGGTTACCCATGCTTGGAGTAGGCTGAACCTGCTGTAGTATTAAGTTTTATTCTTGGAACGGGTTCAAATCCTTGGGCGTAGGAGTGGTATCTACAGTGAAGGATCCACCTCGACTTAAAAGTTCTTGAAAAGTGCTCTGTTCAACCAAGGGTTGGTTAACCTCAGTTACCAATGTTGTACTGGAGTTAACCTCTACCTCATGGTCTCCATTTTTTTTCCCTTTTTCTCTGACCGAGTCTGAAATGGTGGTTGAAGTGGATGGACTTCGGGTTGAATAGTCTTTGGAAGTGAATGATGTGTGAGGCGATGACTGATGAGTGCGAGGCGAAGATGTAAGAATATTTAAAAATGAGTAGGGGTTGAATATAAGTAGCTCAGGAGTTACCTGGGGGGCCATCTCTCGCTTTTCCTGAATTGGAGCTCTTGTATACGTCAGTTGCATTTGACCCTCCCTAGTGAGATCAACGACATGGCTAGACACTATAACCTTTGCCTTCTTGGCCTTCTATGTAGCTATGGGTGGCTTAGGTGCTTTGCTCTTTTTTATTGGAACTTTGGTGGTTACCGGTGGTCGATTAAATAAGGTGGACGACAGGGCTGTGATTATGGGTGCCACTATTGAAGAAGATGCAGAATTGGAGGCCTAAAACTCTAAAAAAATAGGGAAGAGAGGAGAAACACTGGTTAGAGTTTGAATTATCTAATTAAAGCCTTGTACCTTCATGTTTAGCTCCTTGATTATTGGTGTCAGCTGCAGCCATGACACTTTGGTCATTGTTTCATCCGGCGTCTCTCCCGGTAGTGGATTCGACAACATAACATCAAACGAATAGTGATAGACCCTGCTTCTAACCTCCATGTCCACCCCTAGCGAGGAACATACTTTGGTATGGAATTATTTCTCATCAATTTGAAACTTCAACGGTCTCATTTTGAATGTTGTTTTTGCCACACAGGTGGGTCAGATGTAGGTTTTCTTGTCGCTGACTCCAAACCATATCTGTGCAGAATAATTATCCAGCAAACCCTTTGGAATTCTGTGTTGTCTCGCCACTATGTCCACCATCTACCTGTACCATAATGAAAATGCTTCTTCATTCACCTCCTTGGTGCTGGGATCTCCTGATAACTTCCAGGGCGTAAATTTCATTGCCAATGGTTGACCTCTTGTGAGCTCCATGGGTTGTCTGACTCCCGGGAAATTCAATTTCCACATAGAAAATGCCATGATAAGGTAACTATAAATGAACCCAGTGGCTCTTTTGTAGTTATCCTCACAGGCTTCAAATAGTTTGTTCAGCAGAAACGAACACCAATTCAATTGTGTCCCCTGGAGGCAGTGTTCCGCGACTGAGATGGTATCGAGTGTACACTCACCCTTCGTATAATGCCTCATTTTTTCTCTTTTTATCAGATAACAGGTGAATTTGACTACCTTTTTGTTTATAAGGTCTATATTTTCCCCCTTCCCGCCTCTCTTAGTATCATATTTCCTATAATAATCATCATCTCCTGCCTTCTTTGCTCTCTTGGAGACAGTTTGGAATTCTGTGGAGACGTCTCTTCCTTCTTCTAATAGTCTTATTAGCCTATGAATATCTTTCGCGTGTGTCGGTATTTCTCCTCCCAGCCACAGTGACCTATTCTAGATTCTACTTAGCAGGAATTTCATACAATGCATCGCAACTCTGGTGGTTCCGAACACTAGAAGATTTCTGAGATTCAATAACGTTGATTGTTGGATACCTCTGAATTCTAGGAGCACTCTTGCTGCTTCTTCTCCTGCTTCAGTAGCGTAGTTTTCCATGTAGACTTTCCTCTTCATTAGAGGGAACTGGTAGGAATCTGTAAGGTCTATATCGATCAATGACGCATTGTCGTATTTCCCCACCAGCAACTCCATTTTCTGAATTCTCTCATCGAGTTCCTGCTCAATGACTGCTGGTGATACCTTGGTCATTTTTGCTCTTCTTTGGTATACTCGCAAAGCTACTCCTGCTATTTCTTTGCAAATTCCTGCCCATGGATGCTCACTCTGGATTTCTTCTGATGAAGTTTCTCTCACTGTTGTTATTGTTTATGTTTTTAACTCAGACTTCTCCGGCATTCTCGCACTTTCTTTCATGCAGTTTATGTAATTAACTGGCACAAATGAGGTTGATAAGACCCCATAACTAATTAAATTTTTTCTTCTCCCCCGTGGCTATAATCATGTGATTAGTTGCCGCGATGAGGTGGGTTCTGACATGGCTTACTGTGGCTTCTGGATTTGGGCAGACATGATGGGTAATGATTATGGCCTAATATGGAAAATTTATTGCGGTATGGACGATACTAATTATAGCAATTACTTCTCAAATCTCGGTAATCCTATGGACTAAAATGAAAATAATGATTCGTGGTGATGGAATGATATTCGACACGTTTGGCTCTCTGACATGGATGACACGTTGGACACTACCCTCCCCCCGACCACAATCGGTAGCGATGTGGTCTCCACATCACAACTATGAGTTTATTTTGTTACTACGGTGTTGCTTTATTTGCACTCTTACCTATTCCCTTCTCGGTTGCAAGAGAGTTATTGACTCTATCTAATCTAATCTACCCTACTGACTCCTCTTGGTTGCGAGAGTTATTGAAAAATGAAATAATAGAACTTACTCGTGATAGAGCTTCAAGCATGCGCCGTGTTAGGGTCCTATAATAATAGGGTTCATAAAATTTTGAATTGACTTTGATAAGTCTTGTAAATATGTACATACCTTGCATTCTGCAAGTTGTTTTCCCATATTTAGAAAAGATGAAAATTAATAATAATAAAAAAAAAATGGTAAAAAGTCCTAAAAGAAAGATGAAAGGACTTAGAAAAAATTTATACCCCAAAAGAAAAGAAATAAAACCTAAAAGTGAGAAAATCCAAATGCCACTACTTTTACTTTTTACTGCAAAAATAATGATTATGTGCAGAGTGTCAATAAATGCCATAATCCATGATCAGTTAAATAGTTTAATATTAACTGTTCACGTTTCAATTTCATGTTTTAAATAGTGAATAAAAATTTGTTAAACAATTTAAACTTGACAAATCAGTAGATAGGTAGAGAATAATGAGGAGCTCAACAGTTTAATATGAGCCTTCAGATGAAATAAGGTAGATTTAGATAGTTTTATGCTTTTTAAAGAAAACGTTTTAAGGTTGCAAGCCTAAATGCACCTGCAAAATGAAGAAAAAATGTTAGAAATACAAGATTGGGTAGGTAGAAACCAGTGGAGAAATTATGTAAATATTACATCATCGAGCAAAATCACTAATTTCCCCTCCCCCATGAGTATTCAGTATTCTAAGCTGTCAATAAAACAGGATCAGAGCATTTCTCTGACTTTTGTTGGGACCAGACCCAAGGCTCTATGACTGGTTAGTTGAAAATACTTTCTTAGGTTAAATCCTCATTTATCACCATTTACTCTTCATTCATGTACTAAAACCCCTTTTTCCTAAGTAAAAACACACTCTTACTTAGTAAAATTGTAGCCCTAGAATAATTAATTTCATCCCTTCATAAGCATTCATAAAAACCCACAAAGTTACATTTATCCTAAGTATTAGTGAAAGAATTATAAAAATGAGCAATTCTTGATTTTGTACTATACTTAGAGATAATGTGTATTTTGTTTCACATTTCATTCCCCTCTCATATTAGCTTTTAACATATTTTATTAAATCCCTAAGAAATATGCTTTCCTACTTATTAATTCCATTATACTAAATAACTCCCAAAAACCCACTTATAATGTTTATGACCAAAGTCTATTACCCATGTGCGCAAATAAAAAATTCCAAGTTATAAAGCCCTTTGGTCTAAACTATCTATATTTTTATCCCGCCCCTATAGTTTAAAAACCATTCAAAAAGGTTAAAAAAATTATATAATATAAGATATCAGTATGCCCATTTGCGAAACATTTTTATTAGATGTCGCTAACCTAAACCATATATATATCTATCTATATATATATATATATATATATATATATATATATATATATATATATATATATATATATATATATATATATATATACACCATGTCTAAAGCCCGCACTTTGTATATTGATTAAAACACTATCATAATGTTTTAAACCATAATTAATCCCGCC